>PVJH01003857.1:0-135155 GCA_004026705.1 Nesogale talazaci | reverse complement strand
CAGTAGAGAAATATTTCTCTTTTCCAAGTCTTCATCGCAAGTGAGAAAATGAAGAGGTAGCCTTCTAGGCCATTTGCTCCAGGAAATGGACATGCGATCATTTTTCTGTGAAGATATTTACCAAACAGTATTTGGTAAACTTCTGTCTTACTCACCTGACCCCTTCAGGCTCTGCAGATTTTGTCCTACCTTTAGAATTTCCTAATTCCCATAATTGAAAGGGAGTCTCATAGAAAGATCCAGAACCTCCCGGGTAAGATTCCATTAGTCCCTAAATGGGTCAGCAAATCCATTCATTTAACTTCTCATGACTTCAGAACCGTTGTGAGCAAAATGGAAAATATGGATTGGGTCATCTCTATGATACCTCTGAGATTACAGAGCCCTGGTTTAAAAGTTGTATTTCTTGTAAAGAAGTTCTAGTGACATTAACTGCCACACGTAGATACCCCTTTAAAAGAACCATGTTGTTGTTGTTATTGCTTTTCTTGCCCTTCTGACCTAAAGCATCTTTTTTTTTTTTTTTTATCATTTTGACGATTTAGATTGTGCATATCATGGCTCCAAAGAGAAAACCCCACCAGATATAATGCTTGCCTTGAAAGGTATTCATGCTGAGCATCTGTAGCTTTGAGTTGATGAGGGGCTGACATGGGCAAGCCCTCATCATTTCTAAGCTGAGCCGCAGGTCCTTTCCCGATGCGAATGGCTCCCGGACTAAAGCTCTCTGAATGTGAAGGCAGAGGGCATTCAAGGTGATCTTCATGAGAATGCTAATCTCATTCTCATACATTCTGATTGGATTTTTGAAAAGAATCAAAGAAAAAACAGAGCGATAGGCACCTGACAGTGAAGTCCGATAGGTACTGCCTTAGTTTCTTAGTGCTACAAGAACAGGAAAGAATACCTCAAATGGGTGACATCAAAGGACAGAAAACAGTTGTCTCTGAGTGCATAGTTTTGGGAGTAGATGTTCACATCAAGTCATGGGCTCTAAAGGACAGTTCCCCTTTTTGATAGCTCATCCTTGCCGTGCCTGACGTTGGCTTACAGATAGCTCTTCATGTGGTTTCTTTCCCCTTGAACATGTCTGTCTCCTTTTTATTAAGCACCACTCAGTAAAGTTTAGGTTTTGGTCCCATCTTGTATTCTGTAGGACCTCATGAGTAGTCCAAATGGAAAGCCCTGTTTCCAAAAATGATCATACTAAAAGAGAATTCAGCAAAAGGGAGAGAGAGAGAGAGAGAGAGAGAGAATTCAGCATAAATTTGGGGGTGGAGCATAATCCAAACTATAACAGGTACAGACATCTGACTCCCACACTCAGAGGTTCTGACTTGATTGCTCAGGGTGAAGCCTGGAGAGAAAGAACTTTAATAGCTGTGAAGACAGAGGTGTCTACTGATGCATGCTGGTCAAGTTCAGATTGACAGCAACAGTCAGCCCCAACCTCGTTGGAGTCCTGTGGGCAACAGGCTGGCCAACAGCCTTGCATACTGAAATGATAACAGAACTACAGTGAGACCAGCCTCATGGCCTCCTTAATTTTCTGCGTTTTCATCCAGAAAGCAATATTCCTTGGTGATGGCATTAAGTTTGTGGGGTTTTTATTTTGGTTTGTGTTTTAACATCAGTCAATGGAGAAAACTTTTTGGAGAAGTACATACGAGTTTTCTGAAACAGATCCCTGATGACCATTTCCTGATAGGAACTAAAGAAGTTTTTCATTTCAGGGTTAATGTGTAGCATGATTTTATCTTAATATTTAATCTTGTCAAAAAGATATCATGAAAATATCAGTACTTGGGCTGAGTCCCGGTGGTGTCGTGGTTGTGTGCGGGACTGCAGCCCACAGGGTTGGCGGTTCTAATCCAGCAGCAGCTCTCCAGGGGCAAGGCTGGGCTTCCTACTCCCACCAGGGTAGTGATGCCAAAAATGAAAAGAAAATATGAGTACTTTACTTATCTTTTGGCTAACTAATATGAGGCTCGAATCCTAAAAGTCAACAATTCAACTTCCTAATCATTTTCTAGAACAAGAAATGAGCTCACCCCTCAAAGAAACAGCCCCATCACATGTGGAACCTTTGCATGTAAATCACATGCTCCACATGTCATTGAAAGAATTATAAAGAAAGACATGACCCTTCAGAATTTATGTAACTCTGCTTATAAATAATAAATAGATAAACACATGTTAATACCTGACAGCAGAAGGGATCTGTTCCTATTAGTCAGTGGTAGAAGTCGAAATCTAACTCACATTTAATATCTTATGTCCTACACCATTAGGTTTCCATAAGTTCACCTCCCCTTTCTTTGCACATCCATTCTGCCATTTTTATTTGCCCTGACCTTTGGTGCCAATATAAGAGCACTTTGAAAAATTCATGGAAAAGTTTCCTTATCTTTTAATTCCATATTTCTGCAAACTTTCGGAGCTCTCTCATATGGTACATAATGTCAAGTCCCGAGTAATCGTAGTTTATCGCTATAGTACCTGTGCGTGTGCTGTAGGTATGCATAGGTTTCAGACTTAGAATGTCAGGAATCCCTACAGGTGTGCTTGAATATCTCTTTAACTAGTTTCCAAAGTAAAACGCCCAGACCACGTGCCCATGCATGCAAAAGTGAAAATGTTGATCGCATCTTTGGTTGGTTATTATTGGTCTTCTACTGCTGTTTTACTAATACTTTTCCCATCTCCAACTGGCTTTACTTTTTGCAGCTTTGAGCAGTAATTCAGTCCCCTACGCCTCCTTGATTGGCTCTGTGTCCTCCCTCTCTAGCCAAACCACCACTCAGTCCATATATGATAATAACTCTCTCCCACGATTCGCTCGAAAAGGTCTAAACATCTTTGTCTCTATTATTTTCTCTGTTAAAGCACTGCAATGGATGTCCACATCAGCCCACTTCCATTTCTCCATAAACTTAAAGTCCCTTATGACTTTGCATTTCTGTTCCTCACCCTGGGGGTGCCTCATCTGGAAAAGGTCACTTTAATTAGCAGTTCACTGTCCACCACCGACACTTTCCACACAATGTACAATTCGACCGTGTATGTAGAAATGTTCCAGAAACGAGCTTCAATTTTTTTCTCCAAATGCGTAATTATAAATAACCACAAAGAGTTTCTACTCCTTTTTGGTGGGACTTCCATTTAGATGTTAACTGACTAGAAGCAGACCTTTATCACCATGAAGACTAGAACACAATTCAGAGCACTGTGCTGAGGTGATAATGTGGGAAGAAACCAGGTGGTTTTCTACTTTATTCTCCAGAACCCTAGATAATTTGGCTTTGGAGATAAAGGAAATTGCTGGCTGACTTTCAATACTGGGTCAATATCAAAAAACAATCGCACAGGTAGTGCCTTCATTACCCTGTGCCTTCCAAAGAATCAGGGGACCAGATGAATGTCAACTCTGCTTCCAGTGTGAGCCCCTCCCACATTCTTTTCTCTTTCTGTTCTTCAGATGTTTCTCAGGGGACTTGCTAGTTCAGGTTTCTCAGCCAGCTGGACTTTGTGTCTCCAAGTCGTGATGTGTCTGCGATGCTCACTCAGCGAACTCTGGCAAAATCAATCTGAGAGAAATCAAATGCGAATTGTATAAAAAGTGAGCAAAGATGCAGGAAAAGCAGAACAAAACACAGAATTCATGACCAATTGAACTATGGATTATTATATTTCTTAATGGGGGTCTCTTAAGCAGTATTGTTCAGCTGGCAGACTGAACTAAAGATGTGTCCCCACCTCATGTCACTGCTTTCTTTGGTCACCTTATTCACTTCACCTCCTTTCAACATGTGTTCATCCATCTGCATTCATCTCCCATTAGTGGACAAAGATGTTTACACCTGAAGTAGATTGTAGGCTTGTTGGATGTTGAATAAAGGGGACCTGAGACAAAATTCCACCAAGTGGTTAGCATGGTCATTTCTCCCTATCCAGGAGAAGGCCGTCACTTCAACCTCTACAATCTGCTACTAGTGGAAACATTTTTGGAACTCAGTTTGGTGTCTGATGGTTGTTGTCAGTGGGTGTCGTTGATGAGCTGTGGTGCATGCCCCTCTTTGTGTCCATAGTTGCATGTATGTGCGTGTCAGTCACCTTCAGGTCTCGTGAACTAGTAAAGCGATCTTAATCTAGTCTCAATGTGTGTAGTGAATCCTGCCAAAATTTACAGTATATGAATTAGCCCTCTAAAAAACAAATCTTATCAGGCTATCCATTTTCACTCTTTCATTTTGTTTTGGTTTGTTTTTGTGTTTTTAAACAAATTCATTCCATCTTCTTTTATTTACACCATCATTTCCTTTGCAGGTTCAGATGATTCCGGTTACCCTGGTAACCTCCATTCCTCAAGTTAGTTTTCCTTGATTATGCATAAGTCACTTTATGTTTCCAATCAAACTACTGCTCTTTCTCTTTCAGGCCTTCCTCACTGTCTGTTTCCTTAGTTCACCTTGCACCATTTAATTCCACACAATTTCCATTTCACACAGAGCAGGAGAAGGAGTTTGGAATGGCCTAACAGTCATTACTCAAAGCAGAAGTTGACTCTAAGCCTGGCAGTTTCGGCCACTGGCTAACCTCATGGTTTCATAGAGCACAATAACACTTTCTTTTACACTAGGAGGGTTAGTTTGGGGATTACGCTTGGTGACTTTTCATTTGGCTACAAACCCCATCTTTCCCGAGCATGCCCTGCTTTGAGTAAACAAACTATCTGCCTGCTTCCTCGCATACACATCTTTACGACTCATGTTTCAGGCCATTTTCTAATTAGAGTATCTCTGTTATTTTGGAAGAGGCGACATTGTTTTCCTGTGTTTCTTCAAACGTGTCTCTTCTTTCCCTTTGCCAGGTATGGCTAGCCATCCTCCAATACCTATCTTGGAACTTGCAGATCACATTGAAAGGTTGAAAGCAAATGACAACCTGAAGTTTTCCCAGGAATATGAGGTAACTCAATGTGCTTCTTCTTGACTGTAATATCAACAATGTCTCTCCTTTTCTTATCAACCATATTCTGGAAGATTAATTTAATTAGGGATTTTTTTAAAAATCTTTGAACATGGTCTGAAATCAGTTGTCACAATTATACTGAGTAGCCAACTTAGTGTCTGTGCAATCAATGTAGTAGTTAAATGTTTGAAAGTTGAATAGTTTGTGTATGTTCAATTTGACTTTAACAATCACTGCCATCGAGTTGATTCTATGCATAGCCCCTCTGTAGGATGGAGACAAAGTATCTCTATGGGTTTCTGAGACTCTCACTCTTCACTGAGAGCAGAAAACCTCTTATTCTCCCATTATCTTACTTAGTGAGGTTGATTTAGCCTTTCTGGTATTTTCGATGTTTACAGAAGGTACTGAATTAACAATTAACAAAGTATACTATATTGGTACCAAATGAGAATCTTCATTGAGGGGGACAAAAAAATTCAAGTCAGAGTAGATTTGACAGTACTATGGAACAGTATTTTAAAAGTGCTTCTCATCAGGTTTTCATCACCTGAAAACTCTTCCTATTTACTTTTGCTCTTCAATCTAAAAAATACAAGAGGGATGGTAAGGGAGAAAGAGGGAACAGATTACAATGATCTGCATATAACCTCCTCTCTAGGGGATGGACAGCAGAGAAGTTGATGAAGGGAGATGTTAGACAGGGTAAGATATAACAAAATACTAATAATTTATAAACTATCAAGGTTTCATGGGAGAAGGGGGCCCAGGGAGGGAGAAGAAAAAGTGAGGAGTGAATACCAGGGACTCAAGTAGAAAGCAAACGTGTGGAGCATAACAATCGCAATGAATGAAGAGATGTGCTTGACCCAATGGATGTATATGTGGACTGTGATAAGAGTTGTACCAGCCACCAATAAAATGATTTAATAATAAGTAAAAACATACAAGAATGATTATTGCAATTGCAGCATATTTGCACTGCAGCCTGAGTGGTGCAAGGATGAAAAGTTCATCTGCTAACTGGAAGGCCAATGGCTGGAGTCCATCCGCTGTGCTGGGGGAGAAAGATGTGGTTAGAACCCATACAGGGCAGTTCTCCTTTGTCCTCTAAGGTTGCAGAGCTGAGGTTGACCATGATGACAACGTGTTTGTGGGGTTTTTTTTTCCTTTGTTTAACATGTCGGAGCTGAGCCCCGGTGGCGTAAGTGGTTGAGTGCGGGACTGTGGCCTGCACGCTTGGCGGTTCAAATCCAGCAGCGGCTCTCAGGAGCAGCACTGGGTAGCTCCCACAACCACCAGAGAGCAGTGATGCCCCCCCCAAAAAAAAAAAAAAACAAACAACAACAACAAAAAAACATATTGTCAGAACGTAGCCTGTTGTTTGGAAAAGAGGACAACTCTGTTGTGCCCTAAAACATGCCAGAATCTTTAAGGAAATTCAGTGAGAACGCTGGATGGTGAAGATTAAGTCTCTGCTTATGAATTTGGATTGTATGGGCTTTCTCAAGCAGAACATTGTAAAACTAGAACCTTCCAGGCATTCCCTAGCCTCAGGGACCTATAGTGAAGTCAGTTCATCAATGACTGGTAGCCAGATCATCATTTTCTTGTAAGCCAGTTTAATTTAGCTGAAGTTAAAAAATACACAGCTAAAATCTTGCAGGTGAACCAAACAGCAGTAAGTTGTTGGGTATTTTACATTACAAAGTGGTCAGGTGCCTCAGAAATCCAAAATCTACTGTGAAGGTTCTGAATAGGCTTAACTAGTGGGACTCTCAAGATGAATTCCTTTACCTTTCTTGGTCTCTGTAGAGTCATCATTAAAAATGGGACATTAGGCTCAACCATCCCAGCCCGAACCACCTCTACCTTCTGCCTTGCAAAGTTCTTTAATAACCACTAAGAGGAACCCCAAGTTAAAATAGCTGGAGGACTGAATCACATACGAGGCTTTGAAAAAATAAGATGGAGTCATGAGACATGTGGCAATCTCAGTGGTTGCATGGCTTTCCTAAAAATCTTCAAATATTCAGGTATAGCTTAAACAACTGTGATGGCAAATCACATCAGACCTGTAGAGCCTGTGCGCACTTCCCTAGACATTAGACAACCTGTTGTTTCATTGAGAGGCTCCAAACCCTTTGCCAAACATTTGAGAAACCACAAAGGAGGTTTCTGTCTCTTTGTTCCCTTTTGGGATTGTTGTCTTTTCCAATATTCTGTTCCAACCATTCAGGCAAACATTTTTCAGATTTTGGAATTTCACCTTAGATAGTGAATCAGCTTCTTTTCTGAAGCCGATTCTTTTATTTCTTCTTTTATTTCTTCCCCTTGGTTAAATGGCCACTCTTAAATTAGAAAGTACTTGTAAAACCATTTCTGTGGGTACTGGTTTGGCCTTGGGGTTGCAGGTTGAGCTTCTGAAGGGACAACCAAGCATGTGAAGAATGTCACCTGGGGTAGCATCAACTAACACTGTGTGATGTTTGGCCCAAGCAGGAGCTTTCTATGTCCCCAACCCTGTTGTCGTGACTGTCACATCCCTTCTTGTTATTTCCTGTCACGTGGAGTGCTCTTCCTTACCCTGCTTCATTTGTGATGACAGATGATGTCATGAGGCACAGCAATCAGAACTTGATAGCTCCCTCTGCTCATGAACCACTGCTTTCCCTCTCCATCGGGAGAGCCTGCAACCGCTGTTGCCACAATCAAGCAGTCACAGCTTGAAGAAATCTCAGTTGTATCCAAGGAATATAGTAAATGGCCCCTTTAAACGGAAATTTCTTCAGAGATGCCACTTGAAGAGCCTTTAATGCAATTTATTTAGCCAAGAGATCTTGAGTGCTCATTGAAAGTCGTTCTGAATGGCATGCTGGCGATGCTTGCATGAAGCACTCCCCGAGCAGCAGTTGACATGATAGCCCACACTGACTCTGAGCGTCTTTCGTAGCCATGCTCTGTGATAACAGCTCCCCGGGCATGAATTGACTGGACTAGGCCTTAACATCCATGAAGGAGAGGTTTAATTTTGCATTCATGTGTGGTAACAGGATTCAGTCTACTACATAACTATTCCAGACCACAGAACAACACTTTAATTTTGTTTTTTAAGTTTATTTTATTCCTTGTCCACGGGAAAGCTTGATGGTTTGCTTCTGAAAAAAATCAGCCATGAAAAACACTTCAGAGGGTACTGAGTTATTGTTCCTGTGGTGGCCAATTTGGAAGATGATAGTGATAACTGTTGCAGAGTACGATGAATGTAATCAGTGTCATTGATTTATACAAAACTGGCACAGATCATGTTAGACATGTCTTTAGTATAATGAAAAAAGAAAATGCTGTGCAGTTTAGTTCTCCTAGAGGCAACTTGTGATTTTTCTGTATGACCTTGATTCCATGCCCCTTGTTTTCAGAGAAGAAACTGAAGGAAAGGAGATTGTCATGACTGTCCAACATCTAATCATGTTTGAATAATCACTACAACTTAAGGTTTACTTGGATGTTCCAAGATCCATGATACTAAATATGTCAAGGATAAAGAAGGGGTCAAGGGCTTAGAAGCTATTTGAGCAGACACGGAGGTCAGATAGGAAGGAAGAGGCTTAGATTAGATCTCAGCCCTGTTAGATCACACAAAAGACCTCTATTGTAAAGGAAATTTTACTCAGACAATGGATTGGATGACTTCTGGAAACAAGGAAACTGAAAGATAGCTCTTGTACCTGAAGACCGCAACACATTTTCATCTTCTACTGTGAGAATGCCAAAGCTTACTGGAATCAAACTAGTTTGAATTTCAGGATTCCACCTACATTGCAAAAAAAAAAAAAACACCCTCCTTAAAATTGATATGGCTTTCAGTCAGTGCATCAGTCTGCTGAATGTTTGCATGAACCAGAACAGTATGCTTAGTGGGCTTCCTTCCATTGCCCAAACCACCAGTTCCCTTTGAGGCATTGCTGACACATGATGACCCTGGAGAAGCTGAGGAGAGCTGCACTGCACTCAGTAGGGCTTTCACTGGTTAGTGGGTCATAAGTAGATTGCCAGGCCTTTCTTCCAAGGTCTGTCTGTTTTTTCCAAATAACATCAAAAGATCTCAAGCTTTAAAGTGCCAAAGAGTCAAATGGAAGTCTACTTCAAGATCCCCAGACCCAGCCTCAGAAATGCTAGCTTAGAAGCTCAACAATGTTACCTGGAAAACTTCATGTTTAAACTCACTTTGAAAAAAACTGTGCACAGGTACCACGTCTGCCTTTGCTGACCTTCCAAAGCTGATTGTCCCAAACAGAGGGCAAACATGGCTCCAAGCTTCATCCTCTACCCATTTGTGTTAGTCTGAGTAGACTAGAGAAACAAATTCATAGACACACATGTGGATATAAGGGCAAGGTTTATATACACGAGGAATGGAACACTGAGATCATCCCAACCCAGTCCAGCTCAAAGTCATAAGTTCACTATTCACCCATATGCCCGATACCAGTCAATAAAGTCTCCTTCCGACTCACAAAGTCACAGGTGAGTGTGTGCAGAATCCTGACGCTGCCAGGGATCTCCCTATGGCTCCTCGCTTCCAGGGCTCAGAGTCCATCAGCAGCATCCAGTGGTGGTAGAAGCAACTCAGCACTGGCAGGGGTCTCCACATGGCTTCTCCAGCTTTAGAGGTCTGGTTCCATCAGGGTAAGGCTGTGTGGCTTCTCCTCCAGCTCCCCCAGCTCCTAGGATGCTGCCATCTTGTCTTGTCCATAGTTTGTCATCTAGGAGACTAACTCCCAACAACTGGGGAGATGGCTTCTCATCTCCATGAGGGAAATATCATGAGATTTCCCAATGTCTCAGGAGAAAGCCAGGCCCACACAGAGGCCTCAGTGGTTACTCAGTGGCAATTTCCAGATAAGCAGGTAGACTCCATCCTTACATCTCAATCATGAAATTGACAAAAGCACATGACCGCCACACCATTTCTGATACCAAACATGGAACTGTGTACTTCAGTGGGCTCTATTATTCATTTCATCGAACTCACCGATGAAACTTATGATGATGGGGCTTATTTGGAAGTAAACAGGTTACAATTCTGATGAGAAATGCTCAGAAGAACGTTGTTCACTCCAGACAGTTTCTTCTCTGCTGTGCTTCTCAATGTCCTTCAACTTCTTGGCCTAAACTCAACTCAGTGTTACAAAGTTTATGGTTACCAATGAATGCCCAAAGGGCATTAACACCCAAAGTCACTCAGCTTCAGCTCCTTGATCAACAAACTCAGCTCTTCAATTAAGTGCCTAGAGGCACCCAACTCCACAATCAACCCTCTTGCCCCAAAGCACTCAAGTTTTATTTGCTCTGTGGGCTGGTCCACTGTTAATGTCCTATGCTCTGATTCCTTGGTCTACTGCATCTCTGTCACAAATGTGTCTCTTCAACCAAGGTGGGTCAATTCTTGGGATCTCGGGGTCCAAAAGATGTGCAATATTCCTTGGTCTTGTCTCTTGCTCAAAGGGAGATTTTCCTTTCCTGTTTCTGAGATGTCTGGTTTTACAGCCAGCTAGAGGCCAGTCATGGTTCACTCTGTTTAATAATCTCTCACAGTTGAGTCACACCATACAATTAGTATCTCTCCCCCCTTCTTACCCAAACATATCAGAAACACATTTATATTTTGATGGAAGTAACAACGGCTATGGCAGGAAGAGCCATATTAAATAATTCACTACATTGGCCCATATCAGTTGACTTGGGTGTACATGGACTTGACAGCTTTAGCTTGATAAATGTCATTGATTTGGAGCAGTGTTCCCCAAAATGGGCATCACCACCACTTGGGGGTTTCTGGAAGGTCAAGCTGCAAAAACAGACACCTACACTTTATTCTGAATTATATTACCAGGTGGATACTGAGTGTTTTTTAGGGGGCTGAGGGGAGGTTGTTTCTGAATAGGGGCGGTAGGTCAAATAAATTTGGAAGCTTACTATTTAGAGTATGTCATAATGGCATGACTGTATAATCTCTGGTTCACCATTGCTGACAAGGCAAAGAAACCAGCAGATTGTCTATTCGTGTAAACATCCCTCACCAGTAGCATTATAAAACAAAATACTAATAATAGTCGATGTGTTGGTCTGGGTAAACTAGTGAAATAATTTCATAAACACAAATATGTATATAAGAAAGAGGTTTATATACAAGAGGAATGGAACATTGAGAAAGCATCCAGCCCAGCCCGGTCCAAGGTCATAAGTCCTGTATTAGCCCATATGTCCAATACCAATCCATAAGTCCCCTTCAGACTCATGTAGCACATGCAATGACACCAGGACAATCACAGGCTAGTGGGTGTAGAGTCTTGTGTAACAGGGGTCTCTTATGTGGTTTTTCTGGCTTCAGATGTCTGGTTCCATCAGGGTAAACCCATGTGGCTTCTCCGAGATGTTTTGCAGGGAGTCAACCTTGTATCTTATCAGTACAGTATCTCCAAGGGTCTGAGTTGTAAGTCTCTCACCTCGAGAGATTTCCGAGATTTCCGAGATTACCGCGAGATTTCCCAGAATTCTCAGAAAAAGCTATGTCCACACAGGGGTCTCTGACTGTCCAGATTAACAAGTAGACTCCACCCCTACACTCCCAATCCTGCAAGATTATATGGCGGCCACTGTTGATTTCAGATTGTTTGTCAATAACCAGAGCTCCTAGACTTGGGGAATAAAGATATTAGAGTTTCACTTATTATGGAACCTCAGATTAGTGATACCACTTAGCCTCAAGGACTTGAAACTGGAATGGGATGGGTGTGGAGCTATCCAAAAATTCCCTCTTGAACTCTCACCTTGTTCCTTCACCTGACTGACCTCCTCCTCTGTCACCTGTGTTATCTTCTTCGATGTCTTTCACCTGCCTGGGAAACATGACCACTGATCATATTTTTGTTTACACATTGCCTCCTTGGAGACAAGAACAGTTCTCTCCCCAGGGTGGTTCCAAATGAAAGCGAGTGACCTTGGAATGTGAGTGGACTCACTTTGTTGTAGAGCCTCTCTGAAAGACCTAGCATCCCACTTGCGCGGATCTCAGGCAGGCCTGGATATGAAACCCTGTCATTTACGGGCATCTTTCTGGAAGAATCCCTTTTCTTACCTGTTGGTCATTTCTGTGTCGGAGTACAAGCTTCTGCTGGCCAGGCAAGATACCATTCTGTCAGCTGCTGGCCACACTGTCCCATCTGGGCTGGCAGCAGATGGTCACTTAATGTGTGTATCTGGATCCATCTCTAAACCCATTTACCGTTTCAGACCGTCTTGCTTGTGATCGAATTGCTCACACCGGCAAAAGGAGCAAATAGAAGAAAAAGCGGCTGCAAGCAGAGCCGTGTTTGCCAGCCAGCATCCCTACCTGCTCTGCCGGCAACAAACCCTTACTGGCACGCTTCCTTTCTCTAAGAAAATAGACTGTTATTATCTTTCAGCAGGACAGAAGTGGATGCATTTCAAAACAGCCCCCTCTGATTTAACGCAAAGGTACCTATTGATTTAACTCCTACAGCTGTTTGTGCTGCAAGGATGGGTCTTCCTGTTGGCAATCTGAGAAGATGCGTCCTTTGTTCGGTCACGAAGGTCCAGCCTGCCTGTGTAAGATGTAAGGGGAGCGAGAGCCCCTTCTCAGCTGGCTGTCATTCTGCAGCTTGTAAACAAATCTGGCAGGACACAAAAACACAGCGAGCTTGCCTTAGGAGAAAGGCCTGCATCCATACTCGAGGTGTGTGGCTATGTGTTTAGTCTTTTATCCTGTCTGAATGCCTGAGCTTGCTACAGCCCAAACTGCATCCACTTGCTCAAGTTGCAAAGCCCATTTTGATTTAGACTGTGTTTTCATGTTTGTTCTTCCAACCCTGTTTTATGGAAGTGCAAACATCCCCCTTTCCAAAGCTAAACTCTGAGTCTTTCATCCTTGGTTCTTTATTATCTTGCATTCTGGGAGCTAAATTTGATTTGAGGGGATCTCACGTAGGTCTGGTTTGCGGCCTCAATTCTTGTTCTCACAAAAATCCACCGTAAATAATTGGCCCTCGGCCATCACTGGACACTGTCCAAAGTGTCTTCCCACCTGTTCCCATGTGGAGCGAAAGGCTCTCAGGAAGCAATTATTTCTGGCATCTCCCTGGTTCCTAAGCAAGTTTTCAACTTCAAAGAGATCTTAGCAAGAACTGAAAAAAAAAAAGGGGGGGGGGGAAGAAGCCGCTTCTGGGGTTTGACTTCTGTTTTGAATAGGAAGTTGGAATCTTCCAGGTGAAGTGCTAAGTGTGTACTCTGAGGGACAGGATATTTGATGAAGAGGATGTTTGAAGTTGATGGGAACCAAGTTCCTATCTTGACTCTTGCCAGTTAGTCGCTATGCTGTTTAACCCTGAACCAGCCACTTTACCTTGTGTATGTAGTCTTTGTTTGCTCTCATTTAAGATAAGAAAAATCATTGTCAACTTACCATGTCCTTAGGCGCATGAAGACGCGTTCAACTCTGGACCCTTTGTTTTTCTGTACAAAGCAAACCGTCAGTAGACTGAAGTTAGCTAGTCATGGTAAACTTTCCTACTTGTGACCTCCCTGTTCATGACTTAATAACATGCCCCGCTTTCCCTCAAGGTGACTTAATTCACCACCCACCTGCAGCATCCCCTCCTCCTTCCCCAAGAAGCGCTCCATAGGCCAGTAAGAGCAGGTGGTCATGATGACAGGTTATGAATCTGCAGATAATCTCACATTTTGTACATAGTGGAAATTTGGAGCAGAACAAATTTGCGTTGAGTACCCAAAGGTGATCATTTGTCCTGATGAGCGCGCGCGCGCGCACACACACACACACACACACACACACACACACACACAAAATGGCCCTGGTGTTCTGATTAAGAAGTTTAATGTCCTGAGACCAGTGGCTGAACCCCTCTGATCTTAGTTTGATTGCCTGTACCTGTTTGACAGGCATCTGTGGGAGAGTAGAGAATCACTAATCAATATACTCTACCTTGAATAAACCCAAACTCTCCAGGGAAAAAAAGGAAAATGTCCAAAAATTATGGGTGAATATAGGGATCTTGGGTAATAAGAAGCAGCAGTTAGGTCAAGAACCTTCCCCGCGGGGCATCTTACATTGCTTACAAAAAACGACAAGGTGGGGACAACAACAAGCTTTAGTGCAATCGCTACAAGGAAATAGAGCAATGGAGAGCCTGTTATTACCTAATATCAAAGTACTCATAAAGCTTCCCTTATTTCTGTATTTACTTTTAGATTAAAAGAAAATACTGGTGATGTGAGTACTTGGCAATGGCTTTCTAGTATATCTGCAGAATTAGGAATTCTCGGGAGGGGGATGGATATATTATTGGGTACACTTCCAAGTCTGGGGAAGTGATAAAGGAGAAGGAAATAAGCCTGAAGCCCTGTGTATACATTTGAGGGACTTGGTTGCAACCTGGGAAACCTTTTCTCTTACTCATCACAGATGCAACAATTGGGGTTCAGCGCTTTAACAGAAGAGTGTCTGTAGGCATCCTAATTAGAACGGCATTATTTCTCCCTTAGAGAGTAGGTTTTCCACATAATGGACAGCCATGAGTCACCCAGAAGCTCAGAGGAGTACCCCTCCCACCTTCTTTCTCCCTTCCTCCTTCCCTCTCCCACTCCTTCCTCCCTTTCTTTATTTCTTCCTCTCTCTACTTCCTTTAACTTTGCTTTTCTTCCTCTTCCCCTCCCTCTTTACCTTACACATTTCTTCTTTGTCTTTCATCTCTTTTACCTTCCCTTATTTTTCTGCCATATTTTGTGGGCATGTCCTCAACATATTTGGGGGATTAAAGTACATACATTTTAACCTATCACATAGTAATGTCCTCTTTTTTATGGAAGTAAATAAAGCCCAGAAAATGCCTTGCATACATAACAGCGTTAGCAAAGAGTTCTATGGCACTGATGACATGGCAGGTACATGGCAGGTTGGGTTCCGTCCTTCCAGGTGGGGACCATTTGTTTCCCTGCACCATGGATGAGGCAAGTGAAGCAGAGGAAGATTATGTAACTTGGTCAAGGTCACACATCACATGAGCTGACAGAGCCAGTGTGTAAACCTATGGGGTTTTGCCTAAAGATTATATTCTGTCTGCTACAAATAGTTGCCTCTCATGGTAGAATTCCTTTCACACCAGTTGGCAATTTGATCTCAAGACAAGTTTTAGATCCTTGTCATTTTCTACTGAGATCATTACAAACAGTATTCCTGAGTATACTCTGATCCCTAAGTTTGGCATTTTGATCTTTGTTTCTGATATGTACATTTATCTTTTATTTCCAATATCAGATACGTTATTTGAGAAGAAGATTATTTTTAAAGATATTTTTGTTCAGGATCTTATATACCCATCTAACCCTTCATAATACAGCTTAATTAAAAATTAGCAAGCCTGCCGATTATGAAAAGCTACAATCCATATGTCACATTCACTCCTAACCTTGTCCACAGAGAGAGAGAGATGTTCAGAGTAATGAGGCTACTTATGGATTCACCAACCTCCCTTTAACTTCTCTTCATTGGGAGAGTTGAGTGGCGAGGCAGCAAATGCTTGAAGAGACTGGGTATCAAAACTTAGTCCTAACTTTCAGAGCCTATTTGGAAGCGACTGGTTCCTTGTGTTGGCCTTTGCACTTTGGACAATATTTCACTTATTTCTCTAATCTGAAAGGAGTTTTTGCCAGGAGAAGCCAAAGCCTAGGGAAATTCCTTCTCTTGCTCTTACCCCTCAGTCTCCAGTTTCATTCAGGTGAAACCATGTTGAAAAGGAACGTTGCCCACTACAAACTACCCAACAGTAAGAATTCTAAGAAAATGACGTAAATGGCCATTTGCCCTTAAGGTGTTTAAAGCATTCTTTCACAGATGTGTCATCCTCTTTAAAACATGTGCACTCAGTTTAGCAAAGGAAGGGAGGAAAACGCAGCTGCTAACTGAAGTGAAAAGGTGGAAAGCCTTTGGTTCTCAACCAGAAGTTGTTGACCCCAGTTCCAGATACAGGACCCCAGAAACCTCCTGTCTCCTTTTCTCTCTGTCCGTTCTGTCTCCTGGCTTACAGCTCTGGACTCCATGTCCAGGCCAGGGAACAGTGTGGAGTCGCATAGAACCTAGTGAGGTCCCCCAGCCTGGGATTGACAATGCAGAAGTTCAAGCACCAGAGGAATGGCGGGACTGAGGGACCCTTTCAGATCCTCTCCCTCTATCCCGGAATTTCTTGTTCTATGATTTTCCTGAAGTATCAGTTGACAGATGTGAGAAGGAGCAAATTCCCCTGTCACGCTTCCTGGGATTGTTTTCTTCCTTGGGGGGCTGCCTGTCCAATCCCATCGATTGGCATTCAACAGCCAGGAAGGGCAGGTGTGGCTGGAGTGACTCAGAAACCATAATCAGGATAGGCGATGAACAGTGACGTGCAGTTCTCCTTGCTGTTGCGAGCAGTCAGGATGCTGCAGCAGGGACGTTGGGAGAAGACAGTCTGCAGTCTCCCCACAGCGGAGGACTAATTGACCTCCAAGCCATCAATCGTAATGTGAGGGGAATAAAAATCACCACCGAGGGGGGTGTCCCTGTGCATATGGGCATTGATTTCCATTTTTGTTCTTTTTCTCCATTGCCCCTTGCTGTCACAGCTCAGGGAATTCTCCCATTATCCTAAAACACAAAACAAAACGAAATCCTGGCGAAAATCCCACAGGGTTGAATCCAGTGCCAGTATGTTTCCGTTGTAGAATTATAGTGAAAATAACCTAGCTTTTTGGCCCTAGCTTGTGGTCCCTTCTGCCCTTTCCTTGATGAGGAGACATTGTCGTGTCATTAAGTGGCTTGGGTGAAGCCATGCAGTGAGTTATCATCAGCCCCTTGCCATTGGTCAGTTCTGACTCCTTGTCACCTTAGAGAAGAAAGGGCTTCCTAGGATTTCCAAGACCGTAATCTTTATAGAAACAGACCTCCACACTCTTCTCCTTCAAAGCTGCAATCCACTCATTGCCAGGCAAGTCATTTCTGATCCAGCAACCCCATAAACAGAGTACAACTGCCCCCGTTGGTTTTTGAGGCAATAAGTTTGTACAGAAACAGGAAGTCTCATCGTTATCCCAAAAAGCAGCTGGTGGTTTGAACCACTGACCTTATGGTGAGCAGCCTAACAGAGTCACTACATCACCAGGACTCCTTGTAAAGCAGTAGAGTCTAACTTTAGGGCTGTCAGTCAAATGCTTAATTATGGAACTACCAGCATGCCCTAAATACAAACAAAGTACCAAATGAAGTGACTTGGGGGGTGGGGGGAGTACTATAGTAATACACCTCAAAATCTGGTTATCTTGAAACATGGGAAAGATGCCTTAATCTCTCCGTGATTATAACTACTACAAGAAGTGTGGCAGCCATTAAAGATTATGATAAAAGAGATAATTACTTTAAAAGAAGTGAAGTACTTTTAGGCTGAAAAAATTAATTTGTGCAACAGATGTGATTTTTTTTTCATTTTCTGATTAATGTGGTTCGCCTACCATTGCATTTACCATGTTAAACTATATAATTCAGCACACATGCTTCCTATTTTAATATGAAGCCTATCAATGATCTTGAGTTTGACTAACATAGCCCACTCAAGAACACTAAGAGATGATTTCTTTTTGCTGCTTCTGGTGATGATGTGTATTTGTTTGTCTGCATTGTTTTAAACATGGGGTGGGGGTGATTCAACTAAGGGGTCCCTGCACAGTACAAAGGCTGGTGGTTCCCACCCTCGTGGCACCTACTCCAGAGGAAGGCCAGACAGGGTGCTTCTGAGACGTCACTGCCATGGACAGCCTGTGGGGGTGAGCTCCGTTCCGCAGCACACGGGGTCCCTGAAGGCCAACTGGGTGCAACAGAGCTGCTTGGGTGGGTCTCTATTTGGAGAAAGATGTTTGAAAATGTTAGAAGCTGAGCGTCTACCACTGGGGGGTGGGGTCACTGTGAAAGGTAGACAGACTTCGTGACTCAGGACATCGCTCATTTGATTTTAACTTGCCTGTGCTTGAATTTATTCCTTTTTTTATTATTTATTTGTTTTTAATCTTTTCCCCCCATCATTTCATTAGGGGCTCATACAACTCATATCACAATCCAAATATCCATCCATGTGTGAAGCACATTTGTACGTTTGTTGCCATCATCATTCTCAAAGCATTTGCTTTCTGCTTGAACCCTGGGTATCAGCTCCTCATTTTTCCCCTCCCTCAGTGCCCCCCCTAAACCTTTGATAATTTATACATTAAATTTATAAATTATTAAATTATCCAACATCTTCCTTCACCACTGTTTTGTTGTCTATCCCCCTGGGAGGGGTTTATATGTAGATCATCGTTTTAATCATTTTATTGGGGGCTCTTACAACTCTTGTTACAACCCATACATCAATAGCATCTGGCATATTAGTATATATAGTCCATCCTTCTTTTCTAGACATTTGCTTTACAAGGAGCCCTGAGGCTCGGCTCCTCTTTTTTTCCCTCTCCCTCTTCTCCCCACCCCAACCCTCATGGCCCCTTGAGAGATTGTTAATTATTTTTGAATCTCACTCTGCTTGTCTCCCTTCCCCTCTTGTTTCTGTTGTTCTTCCCCCTGGATGGGGGTATGTGGTTATGTGCCTTTCATTGTCATCAGTGCCTCTCTCTTTCCCCACCTCTCCCCCTCTCCCCTCCTACCCTTTTGGTATCTCTGTTGCCTGTGCTTGGTTTTAAAGAGTTCTGTTGGCGTAGTAGCTTAAGCCCTGAGCTGTTTACCACAAGACCAGTGGTTCAAAGCCACCAGCTGCCTCACAGGAGAAAACAAGGCTTTCTGCTCCCATAAAGAGGTATAGTCTTGGAAACCCTAAGCAACAATTCTGTGACCTATAGAGGCCAAGGAGACACATAGGCAATGGCAGGTATGGGCTGGTGCTGAATTCATGACTCAGGAGGAAGTGAAAAGTCTGGGTTATTGTATTTGCCAGTCTTCCATTAGAATTGACCCTCTCTGAGCGTGGGGAGTGTGGTGCCGTTTTTTGTTGTTTTGTTTTTTCAGTACCCTAGTGGCAAGCATAAGAGACGTTTCTGGCACGTCAGCATACATTTGACAAATGAACCAGGAGCCTGGCTTGCACTCTGCATCTCTTTCTTCTAAGCTTAGTCACTTGCTACCAGGATGGACATCATTTATCAAATCACCAATAGAGACGCTTCATTAGGCTAGACTTCTCATTGTGCGGCAGCTGAGGTTCCGTGGGGACAAAGAGGTAGTAACTTCACTGTCAACAGTCTCCCCTGGAGGAGAAATACCCGTCTTTGGCTTCCTTGGTGACCCTCACATGGGCAAGATATTTTCAGCAACTTGCAGGGCGCCAGCCTCCCTTACATTGACCCTGTCCACAAATGGAGAAATCTCCCCCTCATCTGAAATACAGAAACAGAGAATGCTGACTGCAGGACTCTCTTTCACTCTTTGTTCAGCATCTTCTGGAAAAGAGGAAATTATCTGGGACTTCCATGTCTCAAGGCCAACTCAGAGCTGTGGGGGTGGAAGGTGGAGGGGCTGAAGTGGGGGCAGGCATCTTTTCCCAGAGTGAGAAATCTTCCAGAGTTTGACAAGCACTCAGCAGTCTTGATATTTATCTCACTGCAGTGTGATCATAAAAATATTTGCACGAGAAGAACATCTTTGTTTCCTGAAGACTTCATCTGTTCTTGCTCCTCATTTGCTCTTGAAAGGGGGAGTTTAATCTTTTGTTTGGGGTCTATAATCATTTCTACAGCAGCCAATTGTGATGCCACAGACCAAGGATTATAATTTTCAGTAGAGAATAAACAAACGAGCTTGGAGATACAAAACTGCGTATTCCTTCCAAAATTTCCCAGAGAACCCTGGAAGAACAATTCTGAAAATATTAACTACCTCTACAAAAAAAAAAAAAGTCCTGCAGCATTAATACCATTTACATCAATGGGTTGTTGCCCTTGCCCGCTTTCTCTTTATTTTATCTCGTGGAACACACATTTACTGAGTGATTACTAGGTGTCAGGTGCTTTACTAGACTTGGCGGGAGGGGGTAAACAGATAAATAATGTATATATGCCTGGCCCTTGACTTTCAGAGATTCCTTCTGTTTAGGGCCAAATTCATAGTCAAAGCCACCATCACTGGTTTTGGTTTCCAAAGTCTGACACCGTACAACTATGATTTTTCATTCCAGCGTAATAATAGGACTTGGATTTTTGTTTCAATGTATTGGACCCGGCGTGTGAGCCTGAGGTAGGACAGTATGATTTTCTGACAGTCTGTCCAGGCGCTTTCAATCCAGTCGATTGTGGTAGTGCTGGCAACTATCTAAAACGCTGGCAACCTAGCCGAAATCTGTTCCTTAAGGTTTGATTCATTTGCTACATTCTTGGAAAGAAAAATAAATCCTTCAAACTCTCCGCCTTTGGGGCTGATTTTCAGGGAAACACATATTTCTCCTTTTTAGAAGCTTTTGCTCGAATGTATGTTAAATAAGATTAGGGAACAGCATTTGTTCTTTATTGGACTTCTCTGGCAGAGCTGCTGAGTGTTCCCCTAAGCCGTGGGAGCTGTTATCAAGCACAAACGTGTTGTCATTTTGACCAGCATTCCTCTAGCGGGATGAGCAGTGCGTCTCCAGAAGGAAGGGGGAGGGTGGGAGCATATCCCCAGGATCTCTTCCTCCTCTTCTCCCTTGTCACTGGAGAAGGAGGCGGTTGTGTGAGGTCAAATAGATAGATGGTCAAGTCATAGCAACCCCCTGAGACATAGCAGAGCTGCCCGTGCAGGTGTTCTTGTGTGTAATCTCAGTGGGAGCAGGTCACGAGGTGCCGCTCCTTCGGAGCCAGGGAGGGGCCTCAAGCCTAGACCCTGCCCGTGAGCAGTGCGCTCTTCATGGCTGCACCACGAGAATCCTCAGTGGTGAAGGCGGCGTGTTTTATGTCAATGTTGATCACAGAGGAGCCACCTTTCAGAACATATTTGGGTTTTACTTTGTATCGTTTAAGATTGTTTAGCCTCTTGGCATTGTGTTTCCCTCTTAAATGATCACAACATGCCCTCAAGTTGGAATAAAAATGACGATGCTGTATGGGAAAGATCCTACTCAGTACCTGGATCATTTTTCTCAATAAAGGATGGGTGTTTTCAGTGAACTCACAGGTAATTGTACTCATGTCATGTCCAGGTGTTGTTGTTGTTGTTGTTTTTTCATGTGCATTGAATAGCTTCATTGATCAGAGCTTGAGTTTTAAAAAGGGAATCATTTTCCTATCACATGACAAGTTCATATCATCAAGACAAGGTTTAACTACTGAGAGCGCCCCTGCGGAGTGAGGAATACTTTTAATCCTCTAGCCTTCCTTGCTCAATTTGTGTCACTTTAATAGACTGTAGCTTGGCCACTGTGCTATATTCATCTATCCTGATGATACACATCGTTGCAAATATCATATTTGTACAGCTGTCAGGAGTGAAGGTGAAGATAATGTGAAGAATCATCCACCACAAACACGTCTGCTTTTTAAAGCTGGCCAGCATCAATTAGTCTATCAAAGTTAAGTATCATAAAGATGAGAATCCCAATTTCAAAAGCCTTTCGGGGAAGTTGAGTCATAATTTGACATTGCCCAAAACATATCACTATAGGTCGTTGACAGCCAGCTGCCCTTGTTGTTGGAGGCTGTGGAGGTGGTTCCAGCTCCCCCCGATGCAGAGCGTGACATAGGTCAACACTGCCCTGTCCCGGGGGGGGGGGTCTCCCCGCATCTTTCTTCTCTTTGATGATGCCACTGTTGCGTCCCCTGTGTCAGTCTGTCTCATTGAAGGGCTTTCTCTCTTTCTCTGCCTCTCTGCCTTCCCAAGTGTCGTTTTTCAGGAAGGGATCTCTCCTAATAACACATCCAAAGTCCCTGAGATCAAGTCTCACAACCCTCCCCTCCCACCTGCACAAAACTGTCCATTCTATGAAATAGTAAGATATATATTCTGCGTCGACAGTCAATGTTCTTAACTTTAGACAGTGAGAAAAAAGGAGCAAACAAATGAAGGGATATATGATAATTAAACAGCTTTAAAGGAGGAAATACTAATAAAGTCCTAGATGGCTAATTGTTCAGATGGCTAAGTGAACCTTGAAAGACAGTCTGTGTGGTATCATTGGTCCCTAGCCTTGGCAATTCAGGCGTACAGAGTAGAACTTCACAGGAACAGAGCACCCAGCCTTTTCTCTCTGCTGGCTGCTCATTCGAACTATCAAATTTCAAATGCCTAACCACTCTGCTACTACAGTTTATTGAAAGACAGACAAGATGTCGTAAAATAGAAAATCTGAGACAATGCTCTCCAGGCACGAGATCATTCCAGTCCAGAGAAGTCTAGAATGGAAGACCTCTGTAACAGACAAGAGGGGTTTGGTAGTTCGGGGGTAAAATTGCCGTCTTCTCTGGGGGATACCCCAGTGTCATCCCCAGTCAATGTGGAAACACTACCTGCTGAGTCAGAGGAGGCCTCCACAGCACTCCCACATATCAGGGGGGTTTCCACACAGAGACAGACTAGAATGAACATCAACCAATGAAACTCCAATGGACCAAGATGGCACTGGACTGAACAGTACAGTTATTTTTTCTGTGTAGGCAATCCCCAGGAGTTGGGGCCACCAGCGAGCAGCAAGGAGTCAAACCAGAAAGGGAAGAACTTGTATTTAGAACTGTCCTCCAGGACTCATGGATTGCAATCAACTCAACAACTGCAGAGTCTGTGGGCACACTGAGCAGGATTATATGGCAAACCCTGACTCGAAAGAACTTGAAAGCCATCACAGGACACAATGCAGCATACAAATCTGAGAGAAGTAGAAACAGTGTTATAGAGATTTGAAAATGGATCATCCAAAGCCACACAGTGAAGCTGTTTCAAAGAGCACTCCAGCTTGACTTGCACATTCAATGCTCGTGCGCCTATGTTTTTTACTTAATAGGTGATATTTCTACTCTTGTTGTTGCACACATAGCATGACAAAACTTGGGAATAGTTTTCAAGTCCCCACTGCATCCCCTTCATCTTAAGATGATGGCTTGGACATTTTAACTGGCAGCCCTTCAAGCTGAGCATGGCACCATCTCTCTCAAGAGCAGCTAACAGAATTCTTGAACAATGGATGGGAACAGGCCATTAACATCTGCCTTATTTTATGTGTGTGTGTGTGTGTGTGTGTTCAGATTCAGTAAACTATGGTTCTGTGGCGAAGCCTGCAGTCCTTTCTTAATGGCAGATTTATTGAAGACAAGCTTTCAGAAGAATTCTACTAGAAATCTTTTTAAATTGCCATTCATTAAACCATTAGTATGGTCATTAAAACTGTTAGTGCAGGATTGTTATTCATGAATTATTGGTCTCCCTGCTTCTGCATAGTTTCTGCCAATACTCTTCCACTCTCCTCTTTTCTCCATTGTGGCATTTCCTTTCCAAGGATGACTATAGAACATCAGCTTCCATTTTTCTTTATAATCTTGAAAACCCTATATAGGATCACTATGTAGCAGTCATTTGGGGTGGTGGGGGGTGGGGGAAGGTGTTGGTGTGAAAGAAAGAGCTAAAGAAATAATAAGATTTTATGTCCTTTCCCCCGAAAGAAGATCCCAATTTTTCATTTGATAAGAATTATGTTAACATTATCAAACTTGAGAACACTTAAAAATAATGTGGGATGACTATATTATGGGTCCAAATTTGAGAGAGACATCGGGCGTTTAATTTTTTTTTCATCATTTGGTTTTGAATTAACCTTTGTGGTAGTTCATTTGAGACAATACTTTTTATAAACGCATGGTTATACAGAGTTCAGACTTCAGCATCAATAATCTTGTGATTCACATCCCAGCTCCACCACTTTATAGATTACCAGGGTAACTTTTGGAAATGGCTTTAACTCTTCTAAGCCTCATTGTCTTTACCTATAAAATGGAGATAATAACAGTATCCACAACTGAATTTGTCTTAAGAATGACACGAGAATTACTTCATGATCAGCCTCTATCATTAATTAGAAACCTATATATAGTATATGTATATGTCGTATATATAGTGTATATATATACTCTTCTTATCTACCTGTAAGAAGTAATAATAGTGTTTATGATATTTGTACTACACCCAAACGGCAACTAGGGAGATGCATGCATTTTAATTAGATATGTATATTATACACTGTGGGAGATGGAGTGGGTTGGAGAGATTTGTAAGCAATTGTTTGGTATTTTCTATATTCTATCTCACATTGAAAACTTCAGATTTTCCACTCTTGTTTTTGGATGTGCAATTACTAAACTAGAAAATAAGATCTAAAAGGTATTGACTGAATGTCAGTAAAGTTTTATTCAAATTTCAGTATGGAATTCATCTGTTTGTCTCCTCATCACTAAAGATAACTATGAAAAAGGAAATATGGCTGCTTTAGCAAAGTGACTTTTTGTTAATAGGCAAATCAAGACAGTGGTAGAGTCTAGAATACATCTGTCTAGAGGAAGGACAGGAAAACATCAGGAAAAAACACAATAAACATTAACATTGGGCTAGAAATCTCTATTTAGGAAAATAGGATCACGTAAAACACTCATATTATCAAAAGTTTTAAAAACCAAAATGACATACCATTATTCTATATTTGATTTTTCAGACACACACTAAGGTTAAGAATGTCTAATTTGTATACTTCCTTAGTATACCACTCTCAATAAAGTCTATCATATTGGCCATTCAAGGTATCTGCAATAATTCCTGATAGCAAAAAAGCACTACCTCGAGATATTCTGAAGATGACTATATGATTATATTAAAGATGCTTGGTGTATCCAGAAGTACTTCTTTAGTATCCTTTCTGCACGCTCCAGTCATGACAAAGGTTAGGAAGGCCTTTATTCTAAAAGCAGTCCAGGACAATGCTGGGAATACTAAAGCAAGCATAAGAAGTCTGGCCTAGCGTCTGATTTTAACTTCGGGTCTGTTCTTTTTCTGAATGCTTATTTGAAACAATGTTCCCAAAGGTAGTCATTTCCATAAGTCCCACAGTCAAGGTGGAGAAAGAGCTTATCAGAACTCTATATGATTGAAAAACAACCTGACCATCGTTGTTCTGTTAATTTTATCCCTTTGACCTCACTTTTGGGTCTATGTAGCATGCTTTGGCGACCAAACCTCAGGGTGCTGTTATGTTGTGGTACCCTGAACTGACTCTGTCATAAGCCTTCAAGAGAATAGAATGACTGGATTCATAAGCACCCACCTTTTGCTGCTTAACCCACCAGCAGCGTGCTTAACCGTTGCACCACAAACTCCATTCTGTGTGAGATAAATGAAATTCTTCCTTCCAACCAGGATGCAATGTATAAGCCAGCACTTATCACCTGGCTGCCTCCTGTAGTGACTCCTCTCTCACAGATGATTGGTTTCATGGGAGCCTAGTTTATCTCTTTTGATTTACCACATATTGATTCTAATCATGAAGATAATGAAATTACTGCTTTAGGTTTTCTTCTCCAAGGATTTGTCCTAGAATGTTACTGGAATAATTCACCAAACCGTTGGCCAACACACACATTTGTTGCTTACAAAGAACTGGGTGAAGGGGAAATACACTCCCTGCCAACATGTTGATACCCCCTTTGCCTCCTTTGATGAAATGGCACTCTTAGAAATTCTGTACTCCTCTTGTTGCTAAGTGTTGCTTAGAGACTTAGGGAGTCATCGTAGGCAGGGTAGAACTGCCCCGTAGAGGATTTTTCAAGCTGTCATTTTTTTTTTTTAATGGTAGCAGATCGCCGGTGTTTTCTCCTTCAGGACCTTGCAGGGTGGATTTGAACAACTGACCTTCTCCTTGGCAGCCAAGCACCTCACCAATGTACAAGCGAGGATGCATCCCTTAGTTAGCAAGGAGATTCTGGAAAAGTCTCTGGCTCCATCCTGCAGGGAGCACAGAGCAGAGGGGCTTGCAGAGGCCAAGACTCATTAACATATTGGTAACGCCTCAGACAAAGGGAAATGAGAGAAAAGAGGCTCCATCCATGACACAGGCACATCCTTCATAGAAAAGCGAGCCAAACCAGGGGCGAGCAAACAGGAAGCCATGTTGGACCAGACCTGCCCAAACTAGCCATGGGCAAAGAGAGGGCTGGCCCTTCTCGCCTTAGCCCAGCCCCATACATCCCACCCAAGCCTCACAGTCCACTCTCCACGCATCACTGCTTCAACTGACACCAGCTCTCCTCTTTGAAATAAGTACTCATTATGCCAATTACAGGGCTTTGCTAATTGAGCAAAATATAGCCCTTTCAGAATATGCAAACATGGGGTTTTTTTTCAAATGGATATATATTCATTTATCTTTTTTTTTTTAAACAAACTGAGAGAGATTAAGAATACAAATGAGTGAGGAAGAAAAGTTAAAAACAAAACCAAAAAAACCTTCCCTGCAGAAATATCAGCAATGGCAGATTGATGTTTGAGATCTCAGAAAGTGCTGGAGAAATGACTGGGGCCAACCACCGCCAGGACCACAAGAGCCTACCAGTGGAGAACTGTGTTGAAAGACATGATTTCTCAGAGGTGGGGGTGGGGGGGGAGTCATTGAAAGTTCAGTTCGCTGCACAAATGATGGTTACCCTGACCCATAGTTGAGCTTGCCAAGTAGCTGGTCTTTTGCTTCCATGTAATTAGAATTTTGTTAGATGTTGCAGAAACACACAGAAGAACAGGATGTATCTATCTTTTCTGTGGTTTCTCTTTGATGAGTCTCTAAAGGGAATATTGTGAGGCTTTTCTCTTGGTGGGGGTGCGGTGGATTGGAACACAGAGCAATTAGTATTGTGTAGTGTTTTGCATACCTAAATTGTCCTTTACCTCAGGTTGGAAAAGTTGAACTTTACAGGAACAAAATTAAAGGGCTTAGCTTTAAGATGATGACTTTGGCTTTTTACATAAATATGTGTGTATGTAAATTTTTTTAAAGGTCATTCTCATGTCAGATGTAACTTTAGGTATGGTCTATAAAATGTATGAACTCACTGAAAAAAAGATATGAACACTTGCTTAGGGTGTAGAATTCTAAATATAGGAGAGCAGTCCACTCAGTTGTTCTTTCAAGCTTTCCTTATATTGTGTTTCAAGAGAACAATAGAAGAATATTCCCTAACGTGGCAAGATGGGAGCATAGCATGGTGGTTGGTGCTCTGACTCCGGGGCCAGAACATGAACCTCAAACCCTGCTTCCTTGCCTACTGCTGTTGGGCTCTGAATTATTTAATCTTTCTCTATCTCAATTTTGTTATCTGCTGAATTATAACAATAATAGTAACTACTTCCTAAGATCTGTGAGGCAAAAAAAAATGCTTTGTCCAAAGAGTGTGGACTTTGGGAAATACCAAAGTTCAGAGGAAACAAATGATAGCACCTTTGTTATTCAGACAGACTTTCAAACCTGACAGTTTACAGCAATGAGCTGACCCCTCTTGGGTGGGTCTGGCCCTATAAGGAAAACCCACCATGTGTTACCAGTTCAAGTTCCAGAGTACAGAGCTGAAGATTGAATTCAAATAAGTGGGTGATCCTGCTTTATAATCCTATCCCAGTGAACATCCTAGACACCAAGACTCAGATGAGCTTCCGGGTTGGTGGTATACCAACCCTCTGCATGGGGTGGCCCTTCCAGACATCATTCTCTGTGTCATTTTGTGTCTTTGTTGCTGTAATAAAATTAAATTGGTGAGGTATTCATAACGTCCCTAAGTTGTGAGTTAGAATCAACTGTTCAACAGTGGGTGTGATGTTTTGGTCTAGCACAGGGGTGGGCAAACTCTTGAGACCGAAGAGCCAATACCGTCCCTCCTAACAACTTTAAAATCACTCAAGAGCCTAACTATCAAGAGCCTTAACTCTGTTTTCCCAAACAAATGGACTCCCCATGATCTGAAATAATAACCTTCAAATGTTTTCAATGTTATTTCAGAGCGACACGTTCACCCTGAAAGAGCCACATATAGCTCGAGCTGCAGTTTGCCAACCACTGGTCTAGCAGAACCACTGAGTGCAGCTGCATGGGGTCAGGAAAGTGGACAGGCTCTAAGTGGATTACAGTTGGGCTATCCATAGCAATCCGACAGGAATGAACTTGAGGTTGGCCCCATGAACCTTGTTTTGGGGAAAGAGGGTGGCTGGCAACTTCCATTTGTTCTGAAGGAGTAAATCTTTGCCTCATTTATGATATTTAATCTTTGTTGGATGCTGATGCTGACATCAACGTCTCCATCACCAGTGTCCAGGGTGGTCATCTTGACCCTCATGAAAGGGTCACAGCAAGATAAGTCAGAGGGCAGAGGAAGCAGGTAGATCAACTCTGCCACCAGCAATCAGGCCAGCAATTGGACTTGGAGAACTGGGGTCGCATGCCTCCCAGATCCCATTAGCGTAGATCGTTGAAATTTTATTTTTCCTTGGCCATTGTTATTTTTCCTAAATATGAAAGATCTTCTGCTACCTCATCTCCTTCTAGTTGTTATTCTAATTTACTGAGTCTCCTGTCTCAGCCGTCTGACAAGCCCCCAAATTAATGGCCAAGTGCAGTGTGTTGTGAAAGGCTCCGACCCACAGATACAGATGGCTGCATGCTGCGCACCACACACACAAGTCAGCCTTCTTTAATCAATGTTGGTTTGACCCGTGTGAAGCGCGTCTGACTGTAAGGCGCTCCCATCTGTTTTATCATCCGTGGGAAGGCAACCTCATTTTTATAACTTGACTTCTTATGTAATTGCCCTAGAATGACACAGGCTGATAAGTTTGGAAGAAGAGAGAGAAAGATTATTCAGACTGGCAAGAGCAAGGGAAGTCGCCTTTGGGTGTGGGTCGGCGTGTTTTGCAGCCTTTTGGAGAGTTCAGGTGCACAGTGGCGCAGAGATTCCTAGCTGGGGTTTTGTGCCTTCATTGGGGTGCTTTTCATCCCTGGAGCCTCAAGTCTCACAAATGCCATTAGTTCTGTTTGGACTGCTTCCTTCCAAACCCATCAGCTTTTGATCATATGCTACCTACCTCTTGAGATGGTTGGGCATTGACTCTTATGTCCCGGTCCAGTGATTTGGTTCCTGGCATCTTCTTTCGATGCTTCATGAATGGTTCATGATTTCGCTGAGAACTCTTTGATACTGTAACCGCAGATGCAAACGCCTTTCTTCTTTTCTTGCCGATGGAAACTCTGCGGATGCTCATTGCTTCCGGCTCACTCCACGTCCTCACAGTTCATCATAAGGCTCTGTCAGGTGGAGCTGCTGTTTGAAATCGAGTCGAGCTCTCTTACTTCATCATTTCTTCCGGTCGCTTTAGCTATGACATTCTTAAGACCAAGTTTCAGAGTGCCTTCCGACATCCACTTTGATCTTTTCTTCCATCTTTTTCACGGCCTTTTTGGTTTCATTGGGTATGCTGTCCTTGCCGTCAGCCCACCACTCTTCTGGTGTTGTTTATTATTGTTCAATGCATCAAATCTATTTTTAAGATGTTACCTAAATTCAGATGGGATTGACTCATGGTAATACTTTGACACTCGTGCTGTTGTTTTATTTAATCTATTATACAAGATATCTTTATTTTTAATTAAAAGATGATTTTTATTGGGGGCTCTTACAGCTCTTTGAAATAGTCCATGTGTCAATTGTATCAAGCATATTTGTACATACACTGCCATCATTTTCTAAGCATTTGCTTCCTATTTGAGTCCTTAGTATCAGTTCTTCTTTTTTTACTCCTTCCCCTCCTCCCACCCTCATGACCACTTGTTCAATTATTATTATTTTCATATCTTAACAGACCACTGTCACCTCTCATGCAAATGTGACCCATGAATAGTATAATTGATAAGACTGAAGTATAATTGATACCTCTGATTTATGGAGTTAGCAAAAATAGTGCTTATACCTTGGACAGGTAAAGAAAAGAACAAGAATGATTCAAAGTTAAGTGTAGATAAAAGGTTTCTTAGAAGAAAGAATAGTAAGACTTCATCTAAAGGTCTTTGGGCGTGTTATCAAGAGGAACCATTCTCTGGAGAAAGATACCATTGCCAGTGAAAAGGAAGGAGTCCTTGACTGAGATAGTTTGTAGACACAGTGACTTTAAGAGTGGACACGGGCAAAGCCTAGGCTGTGGAAATGGCTCAGGACCGCGAGTTGTTTTCTTCTGTTACACTTTGAGTGTATGAGTCACACTGAACAACAGCAGCAACACTTATTAACTGAGGACCTTGGTGGATTAGTGATCGAATTCTCCCCTTTTATGCGAGGTCATTTGGAGGTCAATGTACACCACTCATAGACATCTTTTATCTGTTAGGGACATGTTTATTGCTGAACAAACTACAAAAGAATAGCCAGAAAGGCCTGGTGACTACTTCCTAATATCCACCAATGAAATCCCTATGAATCTCAAAGTCCGACCCAAAAAAGGATGTTAAGGATGCCAGAGAATGAGGCAGCGTTGCTTCCGTTGGGTTGCCTTGCATTGGACCCTCTGATTTTCAGCTCGCAACAGCAATTATCAGCTGGTCTTTGGAGTCTCTCAAGTTGGGGTATCCCTGTATGTATCTAGCTGGGTGATCTAGACTGAAAGGAGTAAATATCAAAGAGCCTGGTGCCCGGCCCTTAGAAAGTCTTCATTTTGATTTACCAAATTAAGGAACTTAGCCTTGCTTTACTCCAATTTCTTGCCCTGCAAAACAGAGAAACCAATCATTTCTGCCTTGTACAGCTGTGAGACGGGGAACCGGTTACTACATGAAAAGCTTAATGACCAGGCAGCTTTTATTTTAATTATCCCTTTACTTACCAGTCTTCTGCTCAGGGACCACACTCTATGCCTAAGCGTCTTAACACATGTGGCAGCAGCTCAGGTTTCCATGACTTGTTTTTCCACCCTTCAGTGCATGTGTCAGATAAAGCTTGCAGAGGCTCCGACGAGGTGGCAAGAGTGGGAATAGACTTGAGTGAACAGTGTCTCTGAGTTGAAAGGTGCAAGTCCAGTGCTCTAATTAACACATTGTCATTTTATGCATCTGTGGCTGATCATACACTGAGTTGCTCAGGGCCATCAGGGGGAATAGTATCTTCCAACCAAACCACCATACATCATTGAGCTTAGTAGCTTCATGGGATATTTTAGAAAGTGATGTGTAAGAAGCTTATGTACCCAGCAGTGCTCAAGTGGAAAGCAGACTATCAGTGGTAATTATAATTTCAGGATTACATACTTCATTACTAAGCTGTATGCTAATGAGTGTTAAGTGATAAAAGTTTGGATACATGGTACATTGTCATTTTCATAATTTATTCTTCGATTCCCATGTTATTTAGGCAAAATGATGCCTGTTTATTAACTTCTTGGTGACAATAGTTCTTCAGCTCACTCACTTAATCTGCACAAGTTGAACCAGTTGATGAGCCACGTGTTGGTAGTGATGTTGGAGTCCCATAGCCTTACAGTGACCCTTTGCACAGTAGGTTAGGGCCACAGTGATCTGTAGGCATTTCACAAACTGATATTTAGGAGATCACCAGGCTTTTCTTCCTTGTCTGCCTTAGTCTGAGAGCACCCCTGAAACCTGTTTAGCATCATAATAGCATACATTGCCTCCCATGCTTATTGGCTGTGCTGAAGTGTGCGAATCAAATCAGGGTCTCCGAAGAGAAGGGTGAGATTTTGCCACTGAACCGCCCTTGCAGTGGGCCAGGTGTTAAATATAAACCGAGGCTGTCAAGATAGGCATTAGTTGAGGGATTTATAATTTGAACTGTTTGGCCTAACTTTCCCATAGTACTTCAGAACGATGATTTTGGCTGCAGTGTGGAGCATGGATTGAGTCTGGAGAGAAGAAAAGAGGGAGGCCTATCACACAATTCCCAAGACCATAAGTTAGGGACCCAGTGAAGACTTTCTAAGGCAGATCTTGGGCATTAACGGGCTGCTTTTCATAGAGAAAGCCAGGTTTGACTTGAAGGCTTCCATTGTGAGCATCTAAATGTTCTCTTGGGGAATTCTTTGAGAAGAAAACATTCTGTAGGGAAGATGGTGCACTTTGAGGAAGAACAAAGAGGGGAGGTAAGCGGGGGGACTTTTTAGGACTTTTAAGACCTGGGTAGTTGTGTGTGTGTTTGTGTGCGTGTGTGCGCATGTGTGTATTATTCAATGCCTACACAGATTTTTATAGAAAAGCAAAGTTGAAGAAAGGAAATAGGTCTTATAATCCTTATCCAATCACAGGCAACCATGTCCTGCTGAGAATCTGAACATGTTCTGAGGGTATGCTGAGGACTGATAGGCCTCACATTTTATCCTAGGGTGGTTCACTGCAACGCTGAACTCCATCCCTTTTAAGACAGTGTGTCCATCTTTCATCGTGTCGTAGCTAATGGATAAGTTTTACTTTCAGGTGTTCCATGTAACCATAAAGACATAGATGTTATTCCTGGCATCCAAAATAGCTGCTAAAAATTCTACTGACAGAGTGTAGTATATCCTCTCCCTTTGTTTTCTTTTCATTTCACCTATGCTTATTTCTTGTCCATATTTCTGAAAACTTCATTTGGGTCATTTAAAAGCATGTTTATGGGATTACTGAACTCATGTTTCCATATACTGTGAAATTACAATTCATAAAATGGCATCAGTATCCTATGATTCTTTAAAAAAAGGCTTTTGATTTTTGTAACATCGCTAGATATTTCAAGGCCCCCTACAGTTTTATAATCAAAGCCTGAATCAGTCCTCAAAATAAGGGTTCTGCTTAACTCTAAAAATAAATGTATTATGTTACGGTCTGAGCCATATCTGTTTTAGATTAGTAAATAATTTCAAGATGAAATGAAGGCGTTAAATATCAAGAAAAAAATAAATGTAAAATAAGTGAGGAAAATGAGCAAAGCTTGTAGCATAATAAGAAACCCTCAGTGGTGCTGTGGTGAAAAACCCTGACTGCCAAAAAGTTCTGTTTGACTCCATCAGCCCTCTCATCCCCGTAGAGATTACCAAAGCCTTAACTAAACTGACTACAATTGAGTCAGTTTTGACTCACGGCCTCCCTATAGGACAGGGTAGAACTGCCTCTGTGGGTTTCCAAAACTGTCCCTCTTCAGGGGAATAGGAAGCCTCATCTTTCACTCACAGGGCAGCTACTGGATTCAAACTGATGGGCTGTCTGATAGTAAACCAACACACATGCCGCCAGGGCTCCTCATACAGACCAGGAACACCGGCGGGGGCTTCCACTCCGATGAAGTCTGTATGGGCTGGACTTGAGTTCATGGCACATAAGAACACAAATACATGATAACACATGATAATGAACGAAGTAGCAAACATGAAAAACAGTAAACCAATTCTACCAGGTAGACATTGGACTATTAAGTACTGTGAGAGTCGTGGGAGCTCTGGTGGTGCAGGGGTTAGGCATTTGGCTTCAATCCGAAAGGTGAGAAGTTTGAAACCACTGGGTTCTCCTTGGGAAAAGGATGAGTATTCCTACTCCTATAACCAGGTACAGCCTGGGAACCTCACAAGGACTATTCTCCTCGGTCCTAAGGAGCTACTGTGAGTCTTCAAGCTGCTATGGACTTCAAGCTGCAAGAAAAGCAGTCTAAAAGCATCAGGGGAGACAGAGAAACCTTTTTGCTCCCCTAAGATGTATAGACTCGGAAACTCACACGGACAGCTTCACGTTGCCCTATAGGCTTCTTACAAATCTGCACTGACCCAATGCCAATGGGTTAATTTGTTAGTTATTATTATTAGATGTAGCTGACTTTAGTGTTAGCATTATAACTAATTGAAGAGTGTAAATTGCCTGGTGATATTTCTTTCTGAAGTATCACAGAGAAACAGGTAACACTCTACCTTGACATCCGTTTATGAACTTGTTGGAGAAGGAAGAAAAGTGAACCCAATGCCCAGGGAAGTCAGTGAAAGAGAAGTCCATTTTAAAGGCTAGGTGAGGAGGTATGGTCCATCTAGACAGCAAAGACCAGAAAAGGGTAGTTGAGGGTCACATGATTTGCCGAACTGGATAGAGTATGGAACCACGTTCCTTGAAAACACCAGCAAGCAGCAGAGGAAAGTGGCAAAGCAAAAAAAGAAAAAGTACAGGCTGCCCTCCCGATCTTAACAGAACAGCTATATTGATTTGCAACCCCATTTGAATCAATGTTGTTGACTACCAGTGTTTCTGACTGTGATTAATCACCCCGAGTTATGCTGGTTCTATTAATGTTCAGCCTCACGGCTGGGCTCATCATGATGAAGGATAGCTTCAGGATTTTCTTTTTGAATCGTGTTTGTGACTTGAGATAAATGTCTATCACCCAGTGTTGCTTGGTATTGATTATGTGTGTGTGTTGTTTTTCTCTTGAAGTCCATTGACCCTGGTCAGCAGTTCACATGGGAGCATTCAAACCTGGAAGTAAACAAACCAAAGAATAGATATGCAAATGTAATCGCATATGATCATTCCCGGGTCCTTCTCTCAGCAATAGAAGGTAAGTAGCTGTAGGCATTCATCATCGCTTTATTTTCCGGGGTTTATGTCTGTGCGTGAAAATAAGGTTTCTTTGTGATAAGACATGTGCAAGCCCTCAATAGAATGATTTTTTAAAAAGAAAATATAGTTTCTGCTAAGGACTGAAGCCTTCTCAGGAAGTAGTTACTTAAGATCGTACAACACGGAGCATGTTCCTTTGGTCTTTTGTCTTCTACCTTAGGTGGAATACTTAATAGTGTAGTTGTTTGTATGCAAATGAGAGTTGTCTCTTTTATTCATCGTGCCTCATGTTTACAAGGGAGAAAGACAGGGCTCTCTACTCTCATCCAGAGTTAGAGTCTCCGAAAGTCACAGGGCAGGTCTGTCTATACTCAGTCCTGTAGGGTAGCTATGAGTCAGAATTAACTTGATGGCAGTGAGCTTGGTTTCAGTTTGGGGGATGTTTTTGAATGAGCACGTGATTATCTGAATATGCCATTAGCTAATGGGTGCTCTTCTCTTCACGGGATTTGTTGGGTGGTGGGAGTGGATGATGTATTTCTAGGAATGTCCGAAGATAAGGAGTTGGTGATGGAATTCCAATAAATCAAACACATTAGAAATAGCTGGTGCATCTGATTTGTGGACTAGTCCATAATTCTTGTTTTCCAGAAGAGAAAGGTTGCTGCTTTTCAATGATAGTTCCCCCACCCTCAATACAAGGGGACATCAAAGCACTCATGGAATAGAAGGATAATGACTTTTTCCCTCATAACCCTTTGTAACTCACCGGTATAATGTTTATTGTTCTTGCGTAGCATCGGGTTGATTCTGACTGATGCCTATTGGAATTGTTTCATGGGGTCTCTGAGGCTGTGGTCTGTACAGGAGTCCACCAACAGGTCTTTTCTCCCTCGAAACTGCTGATGGATTCGAACCACTGGCCTTTCCATTTGTAGCTATAGTGTTTAACCACTATACCAGTAAGACTCCTTCCCATATTCATGCTTTCCCTTAAAGATTTGTGAAGGTCCTTTCCAGATATTCTGTCCAAAACTAAGTAGCCTCACGTGGGATCTGAAAAGCAGTTGGGATCTCAGGTGCAGCAGTCAGCCTTTTGGCTCTGTCAGCACAGTGAACTGCAGACTCAGTACTGTAGTACTTCATTCCTTCCCTGCGTATGGACAGCTAACCTGGAAGTTACCAACAACCACATTTCAGGTAGATGTCATCCTTCCATGTATGTTTTAGAAAACATCACATGAAAGTAGCTCCAGAAAACAGTCCTTTTTTGAAGCTTAATGGGTCATACACGTTGATCTCTGGTTGTTCGAGTTTCCTCCCTCCCCCCATGCCAAAACCTGAAATGTATGTCGCATTATTTTATCTGTGTTTTGAGCACCCAAAGTGTATTTTGAAGAAAAACTCTGTTCTAAAGCTTTCTCAGTAAGCAGTTTTCTTTTTCAGAGTTCGCTAGAGATTGAGGAAGGGAGGGAAAAGAGTGGGTGGATGGATGGATGAATGGATAGATGTGGATACTTTAAAGAACTGGTTTACACAGCTGTAGAGGTTCTGACAAATTCAACATCTATTGCTTAAAAGACAAGCTTAGATATTCCTGCAGCCTGTGTTGGAGATCAGAGTTAGGACTTCTGAAAGCCAAGTTGTAACCTTGACTACATTCTAGAAAGCCCTCCATTTGTGCTCTTAAGGCTTTCACGTGCTTGGTTGAGGCCCACTTTCAGTGTGGAAGGCAGTCTACTCTCCTGGCAGCCAACAGCAGCTAGATTCGTGTGTGCCCCAAGCCTAGTGAAGGCAACACAGCACCTAGTGAGCCATTGCAGCACCCAGGGTCAGTGAGCCCCTTCACTTACGGTGCTTGGCAACAAAAACTGTCTGGTAGCATTTGAGCAAGCTTCATCTTTATAGTTGCCTGAGAATGGTGTGGTGCGGCATAGATGATTTCTGCAAAATTCATCATGTCATCTCACTTTGCGTATTGGAAATGCCCCTTTTCAAGAAACTGAAAGACATTTCATGTGATAGCCTGCCATTCAAAGTTGCATCAACACTAGTCCAGGCAAAATAGTGTCCAATCCTCTCACTCAAGAGATTTGTGGCATATGTGCATGGCAAATACATAAATTTTTCAATTAAAAAGATGCACATGCTCCCTTATGTATAGGCAGATAGGTAGGAGATAGATGGGTGGATGGATGGACATATCTATGGATAGATGAAAGTAACTAACGTCTTGCTATCGGAAATCCTCTCCATTGTGAATAAAATACCAAACCCAGTCACAAACAGGGAAGAGAAACCTGGTTCCTGTTAGAGAAGCCATGCCAGGTGTCGACTCCATGAAGAACGTCTGCAGAGCTCTCTGCCATGCCCTGGCCCAGGGAGACTGCCAGCCTGCCTTCGCTGCCCTGCACTGGTGTTCGACCTCAGAAATGGGGGGGCCATTGACACCACATCCTGTCCCTTGCCTGCTTTGCCATTATGTCCTCTTCACCTGTTATTTCCCCCTAATCTTAGAAGCAAAGTGTTTTGGAGGATGAAGACAGATCTCCCCATTCCTTTCTGATGATGGCTGGCAAGGACGCACATTTCATTACTCTGCTATTTTCACAGTGTAAAAGCCAAAGCACTTGAATCAAACAGCAACCTCCCTTTTTACAGCTCTGTGGCCACCATACTTTCTAAATTTAAAGCTGACCTAGAAACCCAAAGTCCTCCCATTTTACGCGTTATGCAAAAGACTGGAAGCACTTAATTGAAGTTTATGGGCGACACATAGAGCTTTAAGCTAGATTACAACCAGGAATAGCATTTTTATCTTCCGGTGAGCCTTCACCAGCGACGGGGAAGTCACTCACCCTCTAGCACAAAAGAGAATATGCCAATGAATGAGACTGGGGACCCATACAGCACAAGTCTCTTTAAAAGGGAGCTTCCGTAACACAGGGCCACGTTCTTGCAATACGGTAAATTCCTAACCTACATCCTGAGCAGTTTAAGCAAAACGGCGCATTAGTTTGGCTTCCATCTGTGACGCTCAGTGAAGTGTCTCTGCTTGCGGATTTTTCTTTGGGTGTTACTATCTGTATGATTTTTCTCAATGGTGGCAGATGCTTTTTTCATGTCACTTTGCCAAATGACATGGCAGAACCTGGTAGCAAAAACTGGACATTTCTCCAGTGACTCGTGGTATCTGCAGCCTTGGTGAGAAGCGCAGAACCAGCACAGGACAGCCTTAGAGAGACGGCAGTCGGGACCAACGAATCAGAACAACTGGAAGTAGCACATAACAGGAAAGCACTAACCCGTCTTGAATTCTCCTAGAGTGACTTTTTCTTCCTAACTCACAGTGGTTTTGTTTGTGCCGAAAACACAGCAGAGTAAATTCGAAAGGGAATTATCTTTTAAACATGCTTCCAACTAGTGAATTATAAGACAAGCGGTGAATTGAATTCACGATTGAATTTTTTAGCAACTACCAGGCAGTTCCTTTCCTGGTTGTCCTTGGGAACCAGCACTGCCTTGGAGCATTTGAGCAAGTTCAAACTCACAGCCAGTCAACCGCCACACTTCCAAAGAGTGTTGTATAACATAGGCAGTTATTGGAAAATTCTCACAAGTAACCTCTCATTGAGGGTTGGAGAAGCCATGAAGCAACTGTTAATAGAAATTCCTGCAGAAGTGAAGGGATTGATTATCAGGGCAGAAGACAAAGATCTTAATGCCGAGTGACTGAATGGCAGTGGTTATACGAGTGTTGTTGACTAATAGACTTACGGGTGAAATCCAAAGTTGATTAGGACATGTCCCTTCATCAACATAGGACAAGAGACATGGGCCCAGCATGAGGAAAGCAGGTTTCAGGTTGCATCTCAGTCATGAATTCACCAGGTAACATTGTGAATATCAGTTTCTTGACCTGTAAGCTTTTAACTTCACCTGATGTCTTGGTGGACCAAACATTGGGCCGTTAACCACAAGATCAGCCGTTAAAATCCAACAGCCACTACAGAGGAGACAGGTGAGGATTTCTGCCCCCATTTGGATTTACAGTTGCCAAAATCATATATGAGGGTCACTAGTGAGTCAGAATGGATTTAATAGCTGGGATCAGAGGGTTTTCTGTACATAATAGTGGATCAGTGGGTTTATTGTACTGATAAGTCAGCAGTATAAGTATTTAACTATACAGGTAACTGTCTTCTAGACGCGAAAAAGCTGATTCTCAGAGAAGTAATTGGCCCAGATGCCCACACTGCAAATTAGTATCACTCACCATAGAAGAGTTTGTGTGCTTCACTGACCAGAGCGTTCAGGGGCCCATGTGAGCAACACTGCATTTTTACAAACAATGATAGAGGAGCTTTGCATGTGTCAAAAGCTCACCCCAGCCCTATCTTTTTCTCTAAAGACCCATCTTACCATGTGGCATCTGCCTATAGATCACAACAACATATGTGGATTGCATTTCCTGTTCTTAAGCAGTGGTCAAAGTGAACATTGCTGAAAGAATGGAGTGATTCCTTCACTCACGGGATCCAATGAGACTTTACATTGGGCAATTCTGCTGTCCATGATCTCTTTTAAAGTGTACAAGAGCAAGGATGTTACTTCAAGAACTAAGGTGCACCTGACCCAAACCATGCTATTCTCCATTGCCTCCTATGCATCTGACAGTTGGGCATTGAATAAGGAAGACAGAAGAATTAATGCCTTTGAATTGTGGTGCAGGAGAAGAATATTGGAAGTACCAGAGATCACTAAAAGGACAAATGGATCTACCTTGAAAGAAGTACAGCCAGAATGCTCTTTAGAGGCAAGGATAGTGAGGCTTCATCATCTCATATACTTTGGGTCTGTTATCCTGATAACAGTTCTCAGGAGAGACCAGTCCCTGAAGAAGGACTTCAGATTTGGCAGAGGAGCAACAAAGAAGATGGCGGCCTTTGACAAGGTGGCTTGGCACAGTGGCAGCAGCAATGGGGTACAACATAAAAACAATTGTGAGAATGGCGCAGGGTCAGGCACTGTTTTGTTCTGTTGTCTATGGGGTTGTTGAGTCAAAACTAACTAGACAACACCTCACAACAGCAACTAGAGATGGGCTCTTTCTCGTCAGGTAAAATGCCCCTGATATGCAGTACCCAAATGAGATCACTACATGTACTTGGAACACTCAAAAACAAAAGAAAATATTAGTGTTTGAGCAATGGAGAGCAAAGCCATCGTAGCACTTCACATTTCAGCATGAGGAAGAGTAGATTCCTTGAAATGGAAATGCAAAATATATCATCGCCTTTTTGTTTTGCAGAATAGGAGCAATTGGGGGCAAAGGGGAGAGGACCCCAGGGTAAATAGTATAGATGATGATGCAACAGCCTGATTATATGTAAGATGCACAATTTAGCACCTTTACAATGAGACAGCAGCTGGTGGGAGCTGCTGCCCAAATGTAAATCTAATTAAAAATAAACAAACTGAAAAGGCAGGACAGTACTAGTACTGTCATTCTCTTGGGAAGTTGAGACATCCACCACCCTTGAAATTCTCTGTTTAAGGTGTTCTTGAGCCCCTCCCACAAAATGGTCAGAGGATAAGACCACACTGACTCACTGACCACAGCTGACAGCTGCGGTCTGCCTGTTCACTCTCTGTTTTCACAGCTTGCTTAGGCCGCAAAAGATGGTAGTCCTCTTTGTTCTTGTTGTTTTTAATAGGCCGTAACATCTATGTATTTAATGTAATTTTCATTAAATTGTTGGAAAGAAGTATAGAAAAAGAACTTAATATATGAAAGGTCTAAGTGTTCTCTATTTTGCTTCTTTGGCCTTTACTCTTTATTGAACTGTGCAGAAGCCACAGACAGAATTAATAATGAAGGGGATAATTAAGGACGTTAAAAAGCCAGTGAGAATTGTTTATCAGGACATGTTGCAAAGTTTCACATCCACCAATAGAGGCTTGTTGATGAAGTGGTTAAGCACTGGCCTGTGATTTACATGGTCGGCAGTTCAAAACCACCAAGAGCTATGTGGGAGAGAGTCCAAACTCTCTAGCTTTGTAGACAGTGACAGTCTCAGAAACTCACAGGGGCTTGCTGTGAGTCATGCTGTGACAGCTTCACTTTAGAGGCTCAGCAAGTCCACCCCCACTTCCCAAGCTAGCCTCCTATACAGAAGCAGTCATCCTCACTCATCCCAGGGGTTGGAAAGTCCATGACTCTGTCCTATGCCCTGGCTGCTCCTCTCATGGCGTAGCTGTCATGTGGATCCAGGAGTTTCACTGCTCATGCATCTGCCCAGAGGACACTCCACTCCTGGCTCTTCCTTACTCCTGCTTCCACGGGGCGTATTTTCTACATGGTAGGGTGGCACGCCAGGTCCTGTTTGCAGCTATTCACAGGTGAATCCCACCTGTATCTTCCCCTATCTTCTTACCAGCCCCAGGCAGGGAAAAGTCACTTTGTAGGAATGAGAGACTTTGACTAGAAGAGTCACTTCAAATAACCCCTGTCCCCAAAATATGAAGTATGTAAACATTGTCTAGGGGAGGACTTCTTAGATATTGTCAAGTCAGTGCTGACTGACATCGCCCCGATAGTACGACAGAATGGAATTGCCCCATAATGCTTCTTGGGCCTATTTGTTTAAGGAAGAGGTTCCATGGGGGCTCTTCAATTGGTGGGTGAGCTGCTAACTGAAAGGTGTGCAGTTGGAACCCACCAGCTGCCCCTGAAGAGAAAGATGTAGCCTTCTGCCCCCAGGAAGAGTTACGACCTTAGGGACCCTAGGGTAGGTGTTTCCAAGCGTGTTGTTATCTTAGAGCAGTGGTTCTCAACCTTACTCATGCCAAAACCTTTTAATACAGTTCCTCATGTGGTGGTAACCTCCAACCATGAAATTATTTTCACTGTTAATTCATCACTGTCATTTTGCTACTGTTATGTATCAGGCGACCGATGTGAAAGTGTGTTTTGATTCTCAAAGAGGTCATGACCCACAGGTTGAAAACTGTTGTCTTAGAGAGTCGACAAAAAAGAGGAAGACTGTCAACGAGATGGATTGAAATGGTGACTAGAACAGTGGGCTCAAACACCATGATTGTGAGGTGGCCCCAGACCAGACAGTGTTGTGTTCTGTTGTACTTCTGCAAGCTGTCAGGTGGGACCCTCTCAACGGTCTCAAACAATAGCAGTTATTCCAGAAGCCGCCATACTCTCTGCTGGAGAGGAACCAATGGGGGTCAACTCACCAGTTTTTGGGTTAGCAGCTGAGTGCTCCATCATTACACCACCAGGTCACCTGATGAAGGGATATCTGCCCCCTGAAGATCCTTTTTGGACTCAGTGGGATTGCTGGCAGAGTTTATGATGACCAGTTATTCCAAAGACTGGTCACTGATTGAACCTGGTTTCAGAGTTCCTTATGTATTTTCAACTTTTCCTTCTGCAAGCTTTGTTTGCTTATAGGCATTACAAGGTTGAATATTCTTATTTGTGGGTGGGTATCGACGGGATAGTCAAAAGCATGCCACACTGGAGGTTAGTAGCTTCATTGCTCCCCAGTAGAAAACCAAATGGGACGAGGTCTTTGGAAACTGGGGACAATCCTCCAGGGTCCTTGCTACCTGACTAAAAGCTACAGAGTAGAGTAGAGACAGATGAGGCTTTCCACTCCCAGGAAGAGTTCTGGTCTCAGAAGCCTGCAGGAGTCGTCCCCTGTCCAAAGGGTACGCTAAGAGTGGATGGCACAGTTGGGTTGGGATTTGGGAATGCCTCCCTTGACAGATCTGCTACCTGCCCCTGAAAGGCTGCAGCCTTGGAAACTGGGTGGAACACACAGGGGTGCTCTCTCCCTGTGTCAGAACATGGCCACACAGGCTGCAGTGACCTCTGCCTCAGGCATGGGGGTGACCCCAGGAACCCTGCCTGCATTTATTTCCCAGAAAAGCGGGACCCTCTGAAAGGGGACCTGGTTGTAGCAATTCCCTGTGTCCTGTGCTTCCTGGGAAGTTTATTTATGAGCTCAATCAGAGCATTCTCCCTGCCGGTGAGTTTAATTGTATCTCCCTTGTCTTTAATTCAGGGGCAGGTGTTTCTTTTTTCTTTCATCTCATTTTCAAGTGAGCTGCTAGGCAGAATCTCTCCTGAGCCTGTGCGTCATCCCCCTGCCACTGTGCAAAAGCCCACGTCATCGTGGGTTGACCCTGCTGACAGAATACAGCAGGCTCCATGTGGGGAGTGCTGAGAAACTGTAGAGTCAACATGTGTGTTCTCTCACTTCCTGATTCTATTCTTACTATTAGGTTAAATATGAGCAGGGAGGGGGGGCGTTCCAGGTTGGGAATTCTGTTTCCCAGAAGTCGCCTTTGATAATGGGTGCACATTGATTTGTGGGTATGACAGTCCATCCTAAAAAGAATACCCATCCGTCTCCCTGGATGTGAAGATGAGGATACCCCTGTATGAGGGAGGAGGGATTGGATGTTCTGAGAGGTTCTTGGAGACTGAGCTCCAGATGTTAGGCTCCGAGCTTGTGTCTGACCACCCCTACTACTGAGGGGGGCCTAATAGCAATGACATTGGGAGCAACATGAGGCGGAGTTCAGTTGACCAAAGCTCGGTGATGGGGATAAAATACGTGCACTGCAGGACCCACGCTTCATGTTGGAGTAGCATGTCCTGCGACTAGAAATACATCTTGCTAACTTCAGAGCTGATAGGGCCCCAACATCTGAAGCTGAAGTTGGACATCAGCCACTGCCTCCCCTCAGCCCATTCTGGAAACCCACCTGCTCTACCAGTGGGCAGGTGTGAACCACCCGCTACTGAAAGCCACAGGGGCAGTGAGAAGGTGAAGGCTGGGATCCCTGGACACTGGATGCTTGGCACGCCCCTATCCCATGAGTTGCTCATAAGTCCTGAGCTCACCCAACAAGACGGGCTGCCAACTAGCATTGTCTTGCATCCTGCAGCAACATGAACGTAATTTTCCAAAATGTACTTGTACCTGGGGATACAGAGGCAGAGGAGGCAGGCACTGCCTTTGCAAGACATAGTGTTTTCTCTGGAACTTTGCAGAGAGAATCTTCCATCTCCCAGGGCAGATGCAGCTGCCGGCAGAGTGGGAGTGGGTGGTTCTGATGCAACTGGATTGAAGAGGAAGCCCGCGGCCTTTGGGATTATAAACCGAAGTCTTGCTGTCTCTTTCGGTGCCCATGGCGTTGTTGCACGAGCGCTGAGAATAAGCGCAGAGCACATAGGAAACGCAGACTTGAGAGGTGGCGTGATTTGCAAATCCCTTTTAACCCACACCTGATTTGCATAAAAGTACAATATTGGATTTGGATTCCCCCCTTTTTTGATATTCTAGTTTTGATGGTGTCAAGAACAACAAGCATGCATCCTTTTTAGCCCCCCCCCCCCCCGCCCGCAATGTGGGCTCTAAAATCACGCTCTAGGTCTCAGTCAGCAGGAGGTGGTGGTGAATTTGGTGGTTTTGCTTGTCGGTATTGCAGACTAGAAGAAAGGGGAGTAGTGACTAAATATAAGGTTATTTTCATTATCACTTGGGTCTTCAGTACTTCTGCCTGACAAGAGGTTTTTTGAAAAACCACTTCTCCTTATCTCACCCTCACGAGAGAGGAGATTAAAGGACTGGTTGGGATGTCACATTGACAACAGGACCACAGTAAGCTTCACAGCTGAAGCTGCAGGTCCACGGTGGTCTGGTTTGTTCCTGTCCACCCTTCGTGGGATCCAGCTGACCCTCTCACTCATCGTCCCCTCATATGTCCCAAGGAGACCTACTTTTCCTGGACAGGCTGTCTAGTGGTCTGAGAATGATAATCATGATAGTAGTTGTGGCGGTGATCATGGTGAAATAGTGGTACCACCCAGCCATGGTGACTCTGTACAAAAGAATAAAGTGTTGCCTGGTCCTGTCAACTTCACCATATCCAGCCTCCTCATGCTTGTGGCAATTATGCAAGATGGTAGCTCCCCTTTACCCCCACAAGCCCTCAACCATAGCGAGGACAGTACCCTCCTCCAGGAACGGATCTCTCCTGATGTCATGCCCACAGCAAGCAAGTCCAACAACATTCTGTTGTGATCCATGAAGTTTGCCCTGGCTAGTTCACAGAAGTAGTTCACCAGCCTGTCTCAGTCTGGAAGCTCCCCTGAAAGCCTGTTGGTATTTGAAAGCCTGATGGTATTTGAAATACTGGTAGCAGAGCTTCCAACATCCCAGAAACAAGCAATCCATAGAAGTGCTGCATTGATCGACAGATGAGTAGAAACCTGCTGATAGACTTCCACCACCTCTCCCCATCCTTTCTCTTTCTCATTCTCTCCTCTCTGTTCAACTCTATCAGAGGTAGAAAGGACAGGAATCCACTGGAAAGAACAGATCCTTGTCTACTCTGACAGCCACCAAGCTCCCATCTCTCAAAATTACTTTCTAGGGATTTCTAAATCTTCTGCATCAAAGGAGGTTACGAATACCCAACCATGAGACCTTATTTTAGCATTAGAACGGACTCAAGGGAATCAATTACTTTGTCTAAGACATATTGATAGGTAGTAAAGCAATCAGATGTCTGGACACGTTGAATTACTGGCTAGCTGTCTAAGAGCAGACCACCAGCAGTCCTAAGCTAGGGGTCAGACTTCCTGGGTGCATCTCTCTAAGGGGTAACAAGTGCTTAGCATTTGTCCCCTGACTTTGAAAGGCATTTGTGATCTTTCCTGCACTATGTGTGCTGCAAAAGTGTCCTCATTCTCTTTAGGATCCCTGGACCCACTTATCAGAGCAAAAAGCGTTTCTCACATGAGTAAATACTCCTCCAACATGAAAAATTGTTTCAAACCAAATCGTCAGCTGACCAGGAAGTCCCATCTAAAGCAAGTTGGGTGACATTTTTTCCCTCTGTCCATAGAGTCATGTGACCCAATTAATCTTTCTCTAATGAACACAAAGACGAAAGCACACATATCTTAACCTGGCTTTGACAAAAGAGCTCAGATGGTGTATTCTTTGATATCGCAGTGTGTTTTTTACAGTACTTAAGTCTTTGGTCGTTAATTAGTTCCCACACCCAATGTTTCCTCTGCACAAATGCAGTAGCCTGATGTTGCCAAGGATCCCTTCCCTTCTGTTTAATATTCAGCCACATTCAGGAACAAATGGTGTCACCAGACCCTGCCTTATTAATCGCATGTTTCCATTAAAGGGGTGTTGTCCTTGCTTCTGGAACTGAAGATGCTTTCCAAAGTGTTGCCGATAATTAGGAGACAGTGTGTGTCCAAAGTTCATGCCCAAGCTTATTTTTCCACCAGAAATTATCATGAGCAAGTGAGGCATAGAATGAGAGCCTCGGGCTTTCTCGATTCTCTCTGTCTTCATGGCTACTTGCTGTGACACCCTCAGTCAGTCATTCCCCCAGCCCCCACCCCAAGATATTCTAAGGCCTAGGTTTCACTTCTGCATACTTTGCCAAAAATACAAAGAAAGGTCTAGTCCACTATCTCGAATATGCCGAAATGCCACCCAAAGAATAGAAGAGCAGTCTGTGAACCAATGGGAGACACTGGACCACGTGAATGAGGCAAGTTGGTGTATTATGATTTCAGAGCCTCTGGCCTCCACTTTGTAATTCACAATTGTAGAATCATAAACGGTTTATTTATATTGTTGGGCCCTGTTGACATACTCTTAACTAACTGGAAAGAACACAATTAACAAAACCAAGCCTGGGTCTTGTAGTGTAAAGGTGATCTTGAACCTAAGCTACATTTTTTTGGAACAAAGATAGTAAGACCAACTGAGGCCCATGACAGTCCTCCAGCTAGCCCAATCCGCCAGCTGCCAGGACACCTCTGGTTATGGTTCCACTAACTCACCACCCTCTCTTCCCCCAAAAGGAAAAATTTCATCTAAAAGGTAACAAGCACCTTTCATGTCAGAGCAGATCTCCTTGACTTGCAGACAGAAACCTCCCAGGCTCAGTGTGAGGAATTCTCTACTCTTTCAGGGCCGAAGTGTGAGTTAGATTCCTGTCCATCGGAGCCCCGGAGGGATTCAAGTAATTCTCAGACACTTCTCTCAGATTAGTCGTGCACTCTGATTAGTGTTGCATTAGTAGATGCAAATCGTTTTCTGGATAAGGCCGGGGACTGAGAATTAAATAAACAAACAGGCATTCTGTGGAGGTCACCCTACAGACAGAAGGTTGCAGACCCATCCTCCCAGAAAAATTCATCTTAACCAAGAGGTGCAGTCCTGGGGGTGCCTAAATGTGACAAAATCCAGTGCCTTGTCTATTTCATGAGGCTGACTGGACGAGCTTTCTTTTTTATTTTTTAATCATTTTATTGGGGGCTTGTACAAGTCTTATCACAATCCACACATCCATCCATTGTGTCAAGCACTTTTGTACATTTGTTTCCCTCATTGTTCTAAACACTTGTGTTGCACTTGAGACCCTGGTATCTGCTCCTCATTTTTCCTCTTCTCCCCGCTCCCCCCACCCCCATGAACTCATGATAATTTATTATTATTATTTGTCATATCTTATACCACCTGATGTCTCCCCTCACCTATTTCTCCACTGTCCATCTCCCAGGAAGGAGGCTATAGATCTTTGCAATATGTTTGCCCTTTTTACCCCACCTTCCCTCCACCTTCCTATGATCTCCCCTCACCACCAGTTCTAAGGGGTTCTTCTGGCCTGTATTCCCTGTGTTTCTAGTTTCTATCTGTACCAGTGTACATCCCCTAGTCCAGTCAGATTTGTGAGGTAGAACTGGGATCATGATAGTGGAGGGGGGGCGGTATTCAAGAACTAGAGGAACATTATATGTTTCATCTTTGCTACACTGCACCCTGACTGCCTCATCCCCTCCCTGAGCCTTCTGGGAGGGAATATCCAGTTGCCCATAGATGGGCTTTGGGTGCACTCTGCACTCTCCCTCATTCACAATGATATGACTTTTTGTTCTTTGATGCCTGATAGATGATCCCCTCAAGTTTTCTATGAAAACTTGGAACACATGGGTATCATCTGTGTCAGACAGACAGCTATTTAATGTTGATGTTGCTGTTTTTAAAGGGCAAGCCACACCCTTTCTAAAATCTGGTCTCACTCTTCATTCTACACAGCCCATCATGTTGGGCTGTAAGCCTAACACTCAGGCCCTAGCCATTAGAAGAGTTTCTGGAGGGCATAGCCATCTCTCACATCACCACCTAGCAAAGGACTCTTGAGAAAAAGCTAAACTTGAAACCTCTCTCACCAGAGTGTATACAGAGTTTTTATTTTGTTTATTATTAATCATCTTAATTGGGTATACAGGTTTTGAATCTCAGCTACTGCCCCTCCCACACAAATGCAGAAATACAACCTGAGCCTCAAGCTTCTTTTTTAGGGACATATCCGTTAGCATGACCATTGTGGTTGTTGGTTGTGCATTTGTGAGCTGTCAACTCTGTTCTAATTCAGAGCACCCTCGGAGCAGAACTGTTTGCAAGGCTGTGACCTTTGAGAAGCGGGACACCTGACCTATCTATGTGGTAGTGATCTAACCTGACCACCATGTAAACAGGGCAGGAGATCTGCCAACCTTTCAGCTAGTAGAGTGTGTAACAACTCTGGGCGCCACCTACTTAGTCTCATATGCATGTGCAAGTTGGACATTGAATGAGGAAGATGGAATAAGTATGACTGCATTTGCATTACAATACTAAAGAAGAATGCTGAAAGTACCATGGACTGCCAAAAGAGTAAATAAATCTGTCTTGAAAGAAGCATAGCCAGAATTCTCCTTAGAAGCAAGGATGGTGATATTTTGTCTCATATACCTTGGGCATGTTGTCAGAAGAGACCAGTCCCTGGAGAAGGGCGTCATGCTTGAAAAATAGGAACCCCTTTGACCAGACGTATTGACACCGTGGCTGCGTCGATGGGCTCAAGCATGCGGATACTTGGGAGAACATTCCAGACGCAGGTAGCGGTTTGTTCTGTGGCACATCAGGTTGCTGTGCATCAGAGCTGACTTGATGGTTTGTAACCACAGCCACAATTGGCCTTACTGAGTATCAAGCTTTGGTTTTCATGTCTTTTCCAAACATCAGTTCCCTAACCCTTAGTATCCGATGATAGAGTATGGATTGCAGGTGCCTCTTCAGTTTGGGGCTTGAGCAATACATCAACCCCCAAACAATTCATGAAATGATAACTGACTGAAATGTGTACAGGAGAGTTGGAGAAATCTATGATTCACAGCACTGTAGACCCACATGTATCTGTTACCCATGACAAGGGGTATATGGTCCGGTGTCCAATGTATAAATTTTTCTAAGACATTGACCTCTGTTTCCCCATTCAAAATGCTCTTAAACAGAAGGGTTTTGGGTTTGTTTTTTTTTTTTTTGGAGTTTTGACTGCAACATGATCAGATCCCTTAGTTCAGGTCCCTTTTTTAGTCAATCTTTTTTGTTGTTCACTGCTAAGCTAACTTATTTGGGGGAAGTAAGCATTTCCTTGATCAGAAGAGGGACTCACTCTTGCCCCTGAACCCAATCCTCAGGAAATGTGGAAGGGCATCCATCCCCCTACTCCAAACATGTGGATAGTCTTATCAAATGCCGTTTGCATCTACTCTTGGGGAAGAACAGGTTCTGTGTCAACAACGGGCTTCCAGAACCCCAATAGCCTCTCGAGTAGTTGAAATAGATCACTCCTATCACAATCGATCTCCCATGCAGGGTGTTTTTTGGTTTGTTTGTTTGTTTGTTTATTTTTTTTTAACAAAAGACTTTCCAGCTAACATCAGTCCTATTCCATATACACATGTTCATCTTGAAGTGCTGTGGTTGCCATTGTATTACTGTTCTTAAGACGATCTGTTTTACAATCAATGTCAAAAACATAGTCAAAGTCATTGCAAGTGGCCATGTGTGAAATCGACCCATATGGGCTGGGGCATTAATATTCCATGATAAGCTAGCAATTCCCCTGTTCCCCCTCTTCTGATTCCACAACTCACGCTTTCTGAAAGTTAGAAGGAACCGGGAAATTGTTGTAGCACCTCCTCCCCTATCACATGGATGTCGCTGTGTAGTGCTTGCTCTCCTCTGTTGCTGTGACCCCGGAGGACCGAGAGAGATCCAGAGTTTTCTGAGACTGTGAATCTTGCAGCAGCAGACAACTCCTCTCAAGAGACTGGCAGCAATGCATGCCATCCCAAGGAAACGGATTCCTTTTTGATGTTGAGTATTTGAAAAGGTCGTCTTACAGTGGAGGTGAACTCAAACTCTGCACTGATAGCCTGCTGGCTTGAAAACTCATTTCTCAAGTTTATTTATCTTTACAATTCCATCGGCCAAAAAAACAACCACTGCCAAGTTTGGTGCCTTGTACTGAGACAGCAACACCCTGGAAAAGAAGACCTGGCCATCCCATCAGTTTCTGTACCGAGAACCTTTTGAATCAGCCCTACTTTGTAACATGCTGGTCTCCCTGTGTGAGAATTGACTCAGGCACAGTATCAGCAGCTCCAAAGTTTGGTTACTTATAGATTCTCCCAGGGAGCTCTCATCCTCCCCCTCTACCTCTTCCATTCTCAGACTGCCAGAGGTATTCCTTTCTCATATGGAATGGTTTTGATAACCCGAATCGCTCCAGACACCCTCCTTGAAGGCTTCCCCTTGCCTGCACTCATCTGATCAGCTTCAGCGTGAAATTTTAAACTTGTAATCAGAATATCTGGGTTATAGTTCTTCCCAGATCTTCACGCATCAAATTCTTGGTTCAATGCTGACTTCTGTAGTCATTGAAACCATAGGAATGGCAAGACAATCTTTAAATTTTAAACTTTAAACCAAATGTATCCACCAAAGTCTTTGGTTCTCTCCCCACTCACAAAAAGTTCTTTGTGGATAACTTTCATTATCATTGTTGCTGTCCCAAAGAGTACTTCATAGATAGTTAATTACATATATAACGGACTCCAGAACTGGTTCCTTGGAGCACAAATCAAAGCAGAAAAGCTGCCCTCTGGAACTTCAGATTCTCTGATTCTTCCTATAAGTGCCAAGGACACGTGCTATTTTGAAGCACAGCATTGCCTTGGCCACTGCTTGTGGGTTTCTGTATTAATTAAGTCTGCAAAGATTGTTCAGGATGATGATGAGCTCTGCCTTATCTTGAAGGTTCAGGTCCAGGCTTTGCTTGGGTTCATTTGGCCCTTGTCTGTGGATGGAGATGAGCTTGAGGGAGGAACATGGCCACATTGCTGAACTCATTTGCAAGCCATCATTTGCTGGTGTGATAGAGAAAGCCATAAGTCAGAAGAAAGACATCATGTGGGTCATCAGTTATGATCTCCATTCAGTGGTAGTCCACCTTGCCATCTGCTGATGGCACAGCACCTAAACATTGCCTTGGTTTGTTTAGATGGCCTTCCTAAGACCTGTTGTAAATATTTTAGGGCATAGCAAAGAGGACCTTTCTTTGGAGAAAAACATCATGTCAGTTGGAGGGTTGGAAAAGACAAAGACCTTCAATGTAAATGTTTGGTATAGTGGCTATAACAATTGGCTCAAACATGGCTATGATTGTGAGGATGTTACAGGACCAGACAGTGTTTTGTTCTGTTGTCCATAGATAGGCTGTATCATTCCTAATGGACTCATTGACCCCTAGTAAGAACACTGCTACTAAACTAAAGGTCGGCATTTGAACTCCAACCAGTGATTCCATAGAAGAAAAACCCAGTCTCCTGTTTCCATAAAGATTACAGTTAGCTAACCCTGTGTAGCAGATGCAGTCTGTACCACAATATCCTGCCATACATACATTGTGATCAACTGAGCTGCAATGGAATTTCATCTTGTTTCAAGCCTAAAGTTTTATTATATTGTGACTTTGCCCTGTCCCAAATCAGAACAATAATATAACACTGTCACTAAGGGTTGCCTGATTATGCTTTCTCTTATATGTTCACCTCATTGAATAACTATAACTGCTCCTTGTTTTGCAGGTATCCCAGGAAGTGACTATGTGAATGCTAACTACATAGATGGCTACAGGAAACAAAACGCCTATATTGCAACCCAGGGATCACTTCCAGAAACCTTTGGGGACTTCTGGAGGATGATCTGGGAGCAGCGGAGTGCCACCGTTGTCATGATGACCAAACTCGAAGAACGGTCCAGGGTAAAAATAAGCATTTATCGCTTTCCTTCTGAAATCATCTCACATGTTGGTATTTTACCTAGTGCAGTATTCAAGCATGCCCTGAGCTGTAACTTTCGAATAGACTTGAGTTATGAATTATTAATTTTTTTTAAAAATCATTCCTTATAATTCTCTGGAGCTTTCCAAGAGAAGACCCTTGCGTGATATGTGTATGACTGCTACAGGAGGAAAAAATATAGAAGGTAATATAAGAGTACTATTCAATAGAGACACCTACTGAATTTGAGAAAATGAATATTTGCTTGAGCGTCTCTATAAAATTCACCTTGAACAAGAGCACATGAGTGTTGGAGGACATACCACCAGTATGGTGCTCTTTGTCCCCATATCATGCTGGCTCTGACACATAGTAGAAGAACAAACCATGGCATCTACACAATCAAGTCTTTTCATGTTCAGGTCTGTCACTGTCACTACCCTATTTCACATGCCTTCCAAACTAAAGAGCTCACCTTCTCAATCTCCATCTTTCCTACCCATCTTAGGCTGGAAGCCCTGGTGCAATCTGTCACTCTGGGTGACCCAGCTGACATTTGAAATAGCAGTGGCATGGCTTCCTATCTGACAGCCATACACAAACCACTACAGCATGGCCAATTAAAGAGGGGTGATAATACAACCTAGTCAGTGTTCCAAATGTTTTCTACGTTCTCTTTCTCAAAATTTGCCCTGTCAAATCTGAAATTCTGCGAAGGAACCTCTTATTCAAATTTATGCAAAGAAGCATAAATTAAATCAGGGCAGCCAAGGAAAAAAATGATGTAGGTTAATTCACAGCTTAGAAAACACATTAACTATAGAGAGGGCATTTTGCTGGTTGATATTTTTCCAAAATGAATAGATTTGAATAACAGGATCATTGCTTATATAATAAAATGGGGAGTTGTATGATGAGTGTTATTCATCATATGAGCCCAATATTATGGAACATAGAGCAACACTTAAATACTGTTGATTTGGAAAACAGAAATCCAATGGATAAGTAAATGTGCCTTTTCCAAAGTGAATGGGCCAGTAGTAGAGCCATCTAATGAAAATCAGTCTTCTACCAAAAGAATTTAACCAAAGAGCTTCTGAGACAAGCACTGAAGATGACAAGGTACATATGAGTTGGAGCTTGGGGTGCAGCTGGGAGCCACAGGTTTGTAGTCATTGTAGTCACTGTAGGAAGCCAAGCCCGATTCACTGTTGTGGGACAATTCAGACTCACGCCACTTTATGGAGCACGGTAGAATGGCCTCTTCTGGTTTGCAAGGTTGAAAATCTTGACGGAAACAGACTAACAGCTGCTGAATTCAGAGCAGACTTTCAGTTAACTGCTAAGCACTTTGACCCTGTGCTACCCAAGTTCCTTTAACCCACACCAGCTCCTCCTCAATTACACAACTGACTAAACCCACGGCAGTTTCTCTTAGCTCAGGTTTGCCGATGAGCAACCAGTGAAAAGCTGGCTCTAAAAGAGCGCGGATATAAGGGACCAGACGTCCCACTTTCTAACAATTTAACAACATCCCGCAGCATTTTAACATTAAAATGAATATATTTCAATACTGTTTTTTGTGTTCTATGAACATTTTTGCTGCTCCATGTAGACCAAATTTTTAATCAAGAACGAACACACACACACACACACACACACACACCAGGGTTAGTGGTGTCCTGCTTAAAATCTGGTCACTTTAATATAGGCTGATCTGAAAAAGCAACAACCCTGTAGGTGGGAAATCCCATGGTGACGATTTACTACTGGTTGAGTCAACCTCCAAAGTTTTTCAAATCATCCAGACTATGTAGGGAAACTGAACTGCGGTCTGAAACCAATGGAGACCAAAACATTCCAACTGTGCCTGACTTCGCAGATAAGTGCATTCACAAGATGCCAAAGGACCTAGTATTGACTAACACTCAGGGTCACCCCTGCATGCAAGCACACTCTTCCAGAGCAGCCAGTCCTTTCCCCAATGACACTTGAGTGCGTGGTTGCTGTTGCTGCTCTTGATGGCCATGGAATCAGGTCTGACCCGTGACCCTCTGACGTCTAAGACGGTGGTTTGCAACTTTCCTCACGCCAAGACCTTTAACACCGTTTCTCATGGGGTGGAGACCGCCCAACTCTAAAATGATGTTCATTACGACTTCGTCACTTTCATTTTGCTACTGTGACCTATCGAGCAACTCTTTTGAAAGGGTCAACCCCCAAAGAGGTCAAGACCCCAGACCCACAGGTTGAGAACGACTGGGTGTGTTGGCAGGCCCCGCCCCTTCTTCATGCTCACTGGTATGCTTCAGTCTGTTAGGTCGACACTGGCTATCTTGCCAGGTCATCTCATTGAGAACTTTCCTTGTGTGCACAGACTCTCCACCCAACGCAGTGCCCGCTCCTGTTGTTTGGACCCAGGGTCTTTCCTGATGACGTGTCCAAATAGGAAGGCCAAGTTGAATCTTGAGGAGACCAGTTGACAAGTGACACCGGTGGCCTTACTCATGGGGCTGCTAACCACAAGGTCGCCAGTTTGAGGCCACCAGCCACTGCAGGGGAGCAGGACAGGGCAGCCCCTACTCCTGTGAAGTCTCGGTCTCAGAAACTCACAGGGGCAGTTCTGCCCTGCCCGATGGGGTCGCCCTAAGTCAGCATTGACTCATGGCAGCGAGTTTGGTTTTGTGGTTCTACCAGTACATAATTAAGAACAGTACCTAGCTGACACCACCAGGGCACCATTGGCATATATTCGGAAATTCTCTATATTTCCTAACAGCCCTGAGAGAGATACATGCCACTTTACATGGGAATAAACAATGGCCTAGAAGTTCATCCAAGGTCATCCAGCTTCCCAGGTCAAGGGTGGGTCTGGAAGGCAGGCAGTTGTCTATCTCGTGAACATAACTGTCGGCCCACAGTGCCTAGGAGCTGGGAGGCTGGAACAGCCGGATAATTTTAGTAGAGCATGTGTGTAAATCAGGCTTGCCCAGGCCACCGTGCCCACAGAAACCTGCTGGTAACAAGCAGTCATTTGCAAAAGCTGTTTTCAGAAAAACACACATTTTATCTTGACACTGCAGGCCTTCATTAAGCCAGGCACAGAAACTTGTTTTGAAATAACCAAGTGAAATTCTGTCCCTTTTCTTCCTAATTGCATCTAATAATAAAGTTAGTTCTAGCTGGCCTCGCTGCCACCACGACATCTAATGGTAATACGCCGTCCTTGGCGGAAGGCATTGTGACTTAAATACCTACAGTTTATCTTTCTGTTGCAGGCTCCCTTGCCCCCTCCCTCTCAGACAGAAGAACTTATTTGGAAGTTACTAAATGAATCTCTGCTCGCTCCCTTCCTTAATTACTCTTTGCTCTTGCAAGTTGGCTTTCTCCTTTGTTGTATGGCCTAAGGAGGCCAATTAAAATGCTGTCTCGTGATTTTTATTCTATGGTGGCTCAGCCTTTTCCCAAACTTGCGATGACCTGTATAAATCTGTAAGCATTTCATGAACCTCAAGTCATCATCCATCTTGGAATGCAATCAGCAGGGGAGTCCTCTGACCCCTAAGCCCCAAAGCCCTTTCTTTCCCATTGTGGAGCCCTGGGAATAAACGATGCCGCACAGCGGAGAGAGGGCAGATGAAGGAAGTGGCGGGGCCATGTTAGAATTCTGTCCCAGCATGGGAGAATGTCAGAGCATGAACCAGTACCTTGGAATGTACGCCCCAAATATGCAAGGAACTACGAAACCAAAGAAAGAGGAAGTCTGCTGCAAGGAGGTCAATGGATTTAGAAAGCAGGGAGGTCCTCGATAGCAACATGACCAGAGAGATTCACTTCTGCTTGCCTCTCAAGGCAGGAGGCAGTTTTTTTTTTTTTTTTATGACTGGGATGAGTAAAGGAGGCAGGGACTTGGGACCTTTAAAGCCATCCTTTCAGAGGATGTTACATAAGAATGATTGTCTAAAGAGAAATGAGCTAGGGGGAAGCTAAAGGAGATCACATTCAGCCTCGCAAAGCCGATTTCCACTTCTGAGAACCAAGTTCGATCCCAGTCAATGCACTTAAAGTGCAACCACCACCAATAGGGACTTATGTGTGCTGTTTTGGTGAACTGGAATCCTCCGACCTCCCAGACTAAGAAAGAATAATTTTAAAAACATCAGCTCTAGCTGTTGATCCCAATGCTTAGATCTCACTGAGCAAATTGGCCATGGGGCAGGGCCAATGTCATGGCAGCCAGCAACAACCATAGAAAGATTTCACAAATCTCAAAGGATCACATCTGATTTCCCGCAAGCCTCGCTCAACTCCACCCCTCACTTGTTCCCTGTCAGCTGCTCTTTCACCTAAAGTCAGATGGGAATTAGGAGGCTCCCTTGAATTGAATTTCACTATACACAAAAAATGTCTGGAGTGGTGGTTAGGTGGTACCAAACTAGCTTCATACTTTGGGAACGTTTGGGGTTTTGTGGTCTGACATGTGAACTTGCCTGGCTCTGTTGGAATGGCCTGTAGGCTCCCTCCTAGTGGGAGGTGGGCCAGGTGGTTTAACCAGACTTCCTACCCAAGACTGGAGGCTGGAATTTTGTTATTCTCTTTCAGAGTTAGAGACTTGAAATAATATCCATCACCTTGGTATATGATAAAAAAAATGCGTGTGTATGTGTGCATATGCCAACACTTCTGAATACTAAAAGCATTTAAGAGGAGTAGCTGTTGGTTGTAGACTGGGGTGAAGAAGACATGGAAGAAATGAAAAGAAATAAAGCATGATGATTCTCTAGACTTTGGGGGTCTCCACTTCAGAGAGAAGGGAAGCTACATGGCATAGTTTCTAGTAATTGTTTTTACAATCAAATTGCCTGGATTCTGATTCTAGCCCAGGCATTGACTAGTTTTGTGACAAGTCGCACATTGCATGGCTTTTTTTCTCCTCCCCTTTGAGTTACGTGGAAGGGTGGTTTTGGACATTGTATGTGCCAAGAGGTGTAGCCAGGTGGCTCAAAACATCTCAATCAGTGCCATTGAGTAGAGAGTGTGGCAAACTTATCCATGAGAACTGTGGTTACCCAGGGGTTGGTTTTCAAATAAGTCAGCAGTTGTTTTCAGAAGAAATGTAATTGCTTCTCCATGTTTTCACAGCGAATCTTGACCCACCTTATACCAGCTGAAGTCTGCCAACAGTGCATGGGGTAGCATACCTGTGTGTTCCGATTGGGGCCAAAGGTGTGTAGATGAGCACGTGGAAGTCTATTGCTCTTGTTTTCCTAAAGGAGGACTCTGTCCCCACAGAGCTCAACATAGAACAGGTTTTGCTGCTGCATTATATCCCTTCCTTGACGCAATGCAGTGTGAAGAGAGAGTGAGAATTTGGAGACAGGTTTACATGTAGTGCTAATTGCCACCAAAAAAGGACAAATGCATGGGCTTACCTTTCCTTTGGGTTCAGGCTTTTCCTGCCTTCTTCTGCTTTATGAAATGGGACCTTCGCCCCAGGAGCCCCACCTCTAGTGTCCTCTTGGTGCAGACCAGCTTCCTGTTGTCACTCAGGCTAGTGGTTTATCAGCTAAGGCAGTCCCCAGGGGATGCCAATGGTGAAAATGTTCAGGAAGATCGCATTCTCCCAGAATTTCCAAGCATCCTTAACCCTAAGGAGCACAGATGTACTCTGACGAAAGTAGGATTACCATGAGTTAAGTGTCACCATGAATTGAAACAACACCATAACAGCTGGGTTTTGTTCATGTCTTGATGATTTAGCACACAAGCAACTCCCTGAGACAAAAGGTTACTGGGTCCCAAAGCGCAAGTTAGAAGTTCCACTGGCCTCTATCCAGGGGAAGGACCATTCTTACCATTTGAATAGCTAAAGAAGTTCTGACTTCAGACCTCAGTTGATGCTTCGAGACAGATCATACTGCTCTCTGATAGCCACATGCATCAGGTCCCCTCAAATGTGGCTTTCGAAGAATCTCAAACCCAGCTAAAAGACTATTTGCATGGTGTCCACATTCAGCTTGAAGGGGAACCTGTAAGCGTCTGATTTCCTAGGGTTCATTCCCATGCGGTTGTATAAAGAGACAAACAGCAAACCAGGCTCCGAGCTGGCGATTTGGAAGGCAACATATGGTGGCTGCTTGAAAGCACAGCTCAAGTTAAGGCCCTCGTCCCATGCTCCATGTGATATGAGATACTGTTGGTGGGTTTTATCCCACAGTTTCCATCTGGATTGCCAAACCTTCTCAAGTTCTGCGTAGTTCATTGATTCTGCAGTGAGTCCTTCTTGTGCCCTAATGTGGTCTCTAATTGTTTCCATGTTTCATAACATGCCAATAAGCACATGAGTTGGTTGGGGCAACCACATGAGGGAGGAAAAAGTTTGGAAAAAATGCAGCTCTGGTTAGAGACGATATTGCCCACAGCTGGGATTTCCACTCCAAGGGTGTCATTTGTGGGCAGCTGGGGCACGTGGTTGGCAGCCTCCCTTGAAGAATCGGAGTACTACTGGCGGTGTAGGATTTTCCAAGGTGCTTCCTGGTCCAGGAAGTGCATTATGTGGTGGGTGAGTGTCCACTTTATGTATTCCTTTCATCCATCTGCTTTTGGCATCCTGTCTTCTTTTGTCTTTCACCTTAAGATTTGTAGGCTAGGGTATGTGAACGCCTCACACTTGGCGAACGGTGAACACCCCTGGATAGTATTAGAAGCTGAAATGGTATGTGGCCTTCGTGAGTCTAGGATTTATCTGGCTTTCATGTGTCCCAACCAACCTGCCTTTAGTCTTAGCAGATGGACTGTGTTGTCTTACAAGCTATGTCGTGTGTGTTGAAAGGGTGACTCATTCAAAGGGCTATGATAGTGTCTGAGGAGGCCCTGAGTGGGACCAATAATTAACTTCTGGGCTGATAACTAAAACATTGGGGATTCAAGTCCAACTAGACGTACCTCCAAAGAAAAAGATGGAGATCCACTTCCAAAGAATCAGTCACTGGACACCCCATGGAGTCCAAACCCACTCTAACATTCATTGTTTTATTATAAATTGGAATCAACTCAATAACAACGGCCTTGAAGTTTGTTTGGTAGCTGTCTGTTTGTATTGTGGCTTTAATTAATGTATGGACGCCAGGGAGGAAGTGTGAGATTTTATCACCCCACAAATGAGACCATATTTGAAATATCCTCCAATGAGGACTACGTTAATTAGTAGTGCAAGATAAGGACTGCACTTTAAGAAAAAAATTGTAATACTTGGTTTCCAAAACTACCTACATCCGAAATAGAGAAGCAGGTGTGCTAGTGGATGACAGTCATTGCTACAAGGGATCAAAGTTCTGGTGTGCCATGATTTTACGTGTGTCTTAGGCCAGAGAATTGAAAAACTCCCCATTCTGCTGACTGATGATATGTGTGCTAATGAATGGAAGGTTAGATGCTATCAAGGCTGAGGAGACTAACTAGTTCTGGTGGTAATGAACTGTGTTGACAGCTTAAGGGATTCTGTTGCAGATGCTCATGTGTAGGAGGCAGTGGGTTTCGAAAGCTTATGGTGATTGGAAATGTGGCATCACTTCAGGTTGCAAAAAATTAAAATAACTGAGATCACTGAATCACACACCTGAAAAAGACTGAGATACAAACATTTGCTGCTGCACACATTTACCACATGAGGGGCTTCAAAGAGATACTTTTAAAAATAGAATCCTTAGAATCATAGAGTTAAAAGGTAATGGGATTTTCCCAGAAACTTCCTGAAGCCTCCATGTGTATGTATGTACGTATGTGTATATAGATACATATCAGAGCCCTGGTGGCATAGTGAGTTCCGCGTTGGACTGTTAACCACAATGTCAGCAGTTGAAAACCATTGACTCTTCTCCAGGAGAAAAACAAGGCTTTCTATCCCTGTAAAGATATATAGTCTCCGAAGCACCAGGACAGTTCTACCCTGTCTTATCAGGTCCAGATGAGTGGGAATCAACTCCACAGCATTGAATTTTGCTTGTTTGGTTGGGTTTGGTTTTTAGATGTAAAAAGATATGTCTGTATTTTATAGTAACAAAAATAATTAAAAAGTAAGAAGCAAATGGAAAAGAATGGGAGGCCTTATGAATACAAGTCTGAGTATTTGGCTCCTGCATCACAACTAGCCTCGTCCCACTTCTTCCTTCAGTCCTTCAGGGCCACCCTATGTTCACAGTTAGTGCTACGACAAAGTGGACAGTCTAGGAGACCACAGAGTGCCTGGCCAAGGATTGTCTGACTTGGCTGTAAAACAATTCTTGAGATGCGCTCAGATTCTGAGGCCCTGTTGGGCTGAAAGCTGACAGACTCCTCTGGAAGATTATTAATGGCCCTGTTATTGTTTTCACCATTGTTATCGGTTTGGGGAGAACCAGCCTTGGCTGGTGGCAGACTAATTCTTGGCCCCTCTGGTTTGTCAAGGTTCAGCGAGTTTAATGGAGAGCAAATGCTTTCCAAATGCCGGGTCTGTGTCCTTTTCCAAATAGAACTGGAAGCGCCGAAGGCTTTGACCATTTAATTTCTCAAACTGCGGCCCAGAGCGCTGCCTATCTAGGACAACAGAAACTGCTTTTTTTCTTTAAGCAACTCTACTGCATGCCAGCACAAACCTTGCCTTTGGAGTGTGCATGATGCATGAGATTGTTATTGCAACGTGGTGGATACTTAATGTAAAGAGGACACAGGCAACAAAGAGAAGGAGACTCCTGTTGGCATCCGAAGGATGTGGGGGCCCTTAACTCACAAGCTCCACACTCCTGGTCTTCTCTCTTCAGCAGACACAGTGACAGAGAACAGCGAAAGAGTATCACCAACGCACCAGTGTGGTGCTTTACCAAATGGTCTCCGCTCAACTTCTCTCTCCACCCAACTACCTCTCGTGAGAAGGGCAACCCCTCAAGTCTGGATGAGAGGGTTTCTGTTACAGGGGACCAGGCTCTAAAGATGAGCTGGACCAGCAGGGAATGCAGCATTGCTCCTGTGGACTTTAAGCCAAGCCCTTCTAGTTCTCCACAGGTCCAGCTCCCCTCCTCTAGACTGACAGCAGTACTAAGGTTCTGAGAATGGGGATGAACCCCTGACCTTTCATGGCTTCTGCATCTAGTACATGGCTTTGCTCCATCCTCTGTAAGGCTGGTGTTCAGCGGGAAGACACCATCCTAGTTGTGTCATTCCTTGGTACCGTCAAATATCAATGCCCAGCTCATGGCAACTAACTCAGGCACGAAGAAACAGAGCACTGCGGGACCCTGCCTTGTCCCCATCATCAGGTGCGGATGAGTCCTTTGTGAATCACATGGATCTCCATGGATCGGATGAGTCCTTTGTGAATCACATGGATCTCCATGGATCGGATGAGTCCTTTGTGAATCACATGGATCTCCATGGATCGGATGAGTCCTTTGTGAATCACATGGATCTCCATGGATCGGATGAGTCCTTTGTGAATCACATGGATTTTCATGGACGGTTTTCACCGGATCTTCCTTTTTTGTCTATCTTAGTCTAGAAGATGAAACCTGTTTAGCATCACAGGAGCGTGCACACAGAAAGCTTGCAGCTGTATGGGAGAGGCATGGGTCCAGATTCAAGCCAAAATCTCCAACATGGAGACAGATTCCACCACGGGGCTATCGCTGCGCCCAGTGCAGTTGTATTGCTTGTGAAAACATGGAAATACATCGATACCAGCTGGTGTAAGGATTTTTATCCTGAAAACCAAGTTCTCTAATGGTATGAGCTGGTGGCCATGACACACATGGGGAGGTTGCTGAACCGAGCCAGAAAGAGAAGGTGCATGCATGATGAATCGGGAGAACTTGAGACTATAGCACTGGTTTTAGGGGCCCGAGTCAAGTGAGATGAGCTGATAACCTTGAGCTACCTGGTCAAGGCCAAGAGGCCACTCCCTCAGGGTTACAGCAGAGTGCCAGTAGCTTGAGCTATCGTGTCTGCCAAAGTAGTTGTTGTCTGCAATGGACCCATTGATGTCAGGAAAACACGTGAATCAAAAGGGTGTGCCACTAATCATTTATATTTAACAGAGGCTTTGGAAAATGATAAAATGGTTCGTTGAATTGGTGAGCTGATATCTTTTTTTAAGTAGTTTGTCTTTCTATTTTATGGCTTGATGTGTGAAAAACTGCCACTACCCTGCTGGTTAAGCATTTCCATAGCCTCCTCATTTCAGGTATTCCTTTGCCCTCTGGGGATTACTCTAATAAATAGTGGCTAGGATCGCTGGTGGCACCATTCTTAAGCATTTGTCTGGTGACTCAATAGTCGGTGGTTCAAAGCCATCAGCCACTATACAGGAGGACGATGTGGCAGTCGGCTTCTGTAAAGACGTATAAACTCAGCAGCCTTGTGCGGCCAGTCCTACCCAGGCTTATATGACCACTCTGAGTTGGAATGGGTTTGGTTTGAGATTTAAAGATAAACAAAAAGGGGAAAAGAAGAGGGGGGGTTTCAGAAAGTTCATAGAAAAAGTGGATTCAAAGAGAATGGAATTTTTCCATAAACATTTTCATGCCCTACAATATACAAATGAGGCTGTTGGCATCAATTCAATGGGAATGGGTTTGCTTTTTCTTTCTTTATAAAAAATTTTTGGGAGTTGGGGGGAGGGAATTTGTTCTGAGTGGTACATTGGGGTTAAGCCTTACACCGCTTACACAAAGTTCAAATCCACAAGCTGCCCCTGGGAGAAAGATGAGGCAGTCTGCTCCTGCAAATGCTTTTACCTTCAGAGCCCCTCGGAGGAGCAGTTCTACTGAGTGCTAAAGGGTCTCCGGAGGTCACAGTCAACTTGAAGTCCGTGTAATATTCATGACATGAGTATGTGTGATAGGAGGGCATGGGCCCTTCCTAGCATTGCACGAGGCTGCTAGTCAGAAGACTGGAGATTTGAGGCCTGGAAAGAAAGGCTGGAAGTCAACTTCAGGGAAATGTTATGGAACTTTGAGAAAGCATCCCAACCCAGTCCAAGTCCATTAAGCCCAATATTAGCCCATATGTCGAATACCAAGCCATAAGTCTTCTTCAGACTCATGAAGCACGTACAATGATGCCAGGACAATCACAGGCCAGTGGGAGCAGAATCCTGTGTTTCCAGTGGTGGTAGAAGTATCTCAGTGCTGATAGGGGTCTCTCTGGGGCTTCTCAATCAGCTCAACACTGATAGGCGTCTCCATGTGGCTTTTCCAGCCTCAGAGGTCTGGTTCCATCAGGGTAAGCCCATGTAGCTTCTCCTCTGGGAAGTCTCACAGGGAGCCCGCCTTCTGTCTTGTCAGTAGAGTGTCTCCAAGAGATTGAGCTGTAATTCTCTCACATCCGTGGGGGAAATACCATGAGACTTTCTCAGAAGAAAGTCATGGCTACACAGAGGTTTCATTGGCTATCTCCAGATTGACTGGCTAGACTCTACCTCTATTCTCCCAATCATGAAATTGACAAGAGTACATGACTGCCACAGCCTAGAAGCCTAACATTACCTAGACATGCCTGGGAAGAAATGCCCGGCCATTTACTTCTATAAAACCAGCCATTGAAAACCTGGTGGAATACATCACTGCTCTGACACATTGAGGCGTGGTGCTTGTCACCATGAATTGGAACCAACTCAAAGGCCACTAGTAAACTCTACACTCTAGATGGGGCCCAGGAGACTTAACTGTGGGTTGCCGACCCCAAAACCAGCCGTCCGAAGCTAGCAGCAGCTTTTGGGGAGAATAATGTTGCTTTCTACTCCCGGAAATAGTTACAGTCTCAGAAACCCACAGGGCCAGGTCTACCCTGTCCTGTAAGATCACTCAACAAAGAGCTGGAATTGACTCAGTGGCAGTAAGTTTCTTTGTGGGGGAAGAAGTATACAAGAGTGCACACTCTCTAATGCTTTCTTCTAGTTCATTTCCTCTCGTGCAGATGATGACTCGTGAGGGTGTTCACGTTTTCTTCCTCTCGACAGTAGCTGTGGCTTGAATGCAGAAATGGCAGCAAGCTGGCCATGCCTTCTTGCCAACACATACTGGTCATGGCTGGCGTTCTACTCGGACTTCTGGGCGGTGCTTTTCAACCACTTGTATGGAAGGCTCACTCCGGACATCCTGCACATCGTTTCTGCCTGTGCGAGGGCTTTCTTTGGCTGTGCAATCTGGTCAGAAGCAAGTTTTTCAAATACCACCTGGCGAATCGATTCATAACGGTGATGCCAGATGCCTTTGGCCGTGTCACTTTGCTAGAGGCTGCAACTGGGACCCTGGTGTCCCTGCCCTGCTCAATGTGATGAGTGTTTGTTCAATGTAATGAAGTTCTTTTCATACTAGAAAGACTCAGGTCGTTGTAGATGCCAACCAAGGCCACGGGTCATTCGATAACAGGTTGGCTGCACTTGTTGAAGTCCTGTGGGGTCGTGGGCACATCCCAGAAAAGTCATGTGGGAGAGAAAAAGTGAGACCAGAGGTGTTTCCTCAGAGATGACTGACTGCGTAGGTCTCTAGGAGATTTCCCAGTGACTAGAGTCTCTCGGGCATGCATTGAAGGATGTGTGATGAATCTTTTCATTTATCTAACACAGAAAATGTAAACTATTTTGCCAATTAATTACATCACCAGTTTAACCTCGATCAGGCCGTTCTCTCCATAAGTGTGGAGAAATGAAAGGTTACCACATACATGCAATGAATTCATGATGATTATAAGAAAGACCACCTCCAAATCCAACCCCAAAGCTCAACCTTCACATTCGATTTACATTCTCCAGGGACTTTACTGGGCAGCATTTCAGAATCACAACATGAAAAACGCATCTGGTTGCTCTTATTTCCTCCCTGGGGGTCGCTGGGACACATTTTCTTCTGAAAGACAGGGGCTCAGGCAAATCAAGGGGATGTTTTAGAACCTTGCCACTACCTCTTTGAAGGAGTGGCATTTCTCAACACCCCCCAGAGTCCGTCTGTGGAAGCCAGGAGTCTTGGTGTCACCTCGGTACTCCTCTAGCAGCCCCTTGCCCATGGTCCTCTGGGGTCCCATAGCTGTGAGCTTTAAGGAAGCACCTCACCACATCAGCTTCCCCGGCATCCAATGATGGTGGTGGTTTGTTCTTAGGTCATCGAGACAGTTCCAACTCAGGGCACTCTGTCCACAGCAGAACAGAACACTGCCCGGCCCAGCGCCATCCTCCCAATTGTTCTTATGCCTATGGCCATTGTCACAGTCACTGGGCCCATCCATTTTGTTAAGGGTTCTCCTCTTTGTCGCTACCCCTCCACTTTACCAAGTATGATGTCCTTCTCCAAGGATTGGTCTCTCCTGACAGCATGTCCAAACTGCCTAGGACAAAGTCTTGGCATCCTTGCCCCTGTGGAGCACACGGAATGGTTTCAAACCACCAGCCTACATTGCCATGCCATCTTAGGCCCTCAGGGGCCCATTTTCTTGCACCCAGAATTCCTAAGTGGGTATCTTTTTTAAATGACGCCATATTGTTCCACACCCACACCTCCAACCCCTTTCAGAGACCTCTAGTGATTTCTAACAACCACAAGAAATCTAGACCGTACTCTGCCAAGACAGAGTAGCCAGAGTGGCTCAGGGGAGAAATGCATGTTGATCTGTTTTTGGAAAGATCACCGCCTAAACACCTATATGAGACAAGGGGACTCGGAGAGTCAGAAATCAACTCGGTGTCCAACCACGGTAACAGTACTGTTGTTCAGTGTACAATGAAGGGACCACTCAATGAAACGTATTGACACAAACACACCGGGATCCCATATACCAATGATCTTGACAGTGGCCCTGACCAGGCAAGGCTGGGTTCTATCACAAACAGCTTCCACAGCAGGGCAGCTGATACCAGCGATCCTGAATGGTCTCTCTGTGTCCCAGGTGCTGGGTTCCATGTTTAGAGCTCACCATGTGTAATCTTATAACAGCCCCAATTCATGCTAAAGCTCGTGGAACAGCCTCCTGGTGATCCAGAAAGATGCTGCCCAACTTTCATGAGTCATGAAGGCCACTTAAGAATCAAGTGGGATAAATGGTTAGTCAAAAACTTAAAAAAAAGAAAGAAATCAAGGGGGAAAAGGCAAAGCACAGTAGCTGTGTTTAGCCGTTCTGCCTTCTTGTTCTTAGAGACTGAAAGCAGCTTGTATTTCTCAGTTCTCACCCTTCGCATTCAGCATGAATTCTGACAGTGAGGCAGAACATCAAATCCACTGCTGTCTAGTTGAATCCAACTCCTCTTGACCTTGCAGGAGAAGGTCTCAGAGGCTCTTCCTCTTCAGAGACAATTTCTCCCCTCCATGGGGCAGCTAGTGGGGTTTCAACAGCCAACCTTGTGGTTAGCAGTCCATCCCTTAATCCCCTACCTCCCTGGGGCTCCCCGACACACAGTAACTCTCTAAATACTTTCTGAGGTGTCTTTCCAGGATGTGAAAAGGAGGAGGGTGAGCGCTGTCATCCAATTTGAGCAATTCAAAAGAGGAGGATGGAGCTAGTTCATTTGCATTCACTAATTAGAAAAAATTAAATTTCTGTTGTTCTCTCGTGCCTTTTGTCTACTTCTTTTCTCTCACCGTACTTTGTACTTCAGATGTTCTCGTGTTTAGATCAGAAAATGTGTGCTCGGTGTGTGACTGTCGACAAAAGACTTTGGGAGTATTTGTCAATAGATCTAAGTCTTTACATATAGCTTCAGGAAGCTGATCAATCCTGTGCCGGCTCCTTAAAGACTCAGAGTCAGAGTGAGGGAGATGAGAGGAGACGTCTCTGTGGAGCTAAGCCAGGGCAAGGCTGCAACAACTTCCCACGCCCACCGTGCACCCTGGTGTCAGGATGGTCCTTCCACAGAAATGCCTTCTGAAAAATGCCAGTGTTTTCCTGTCAGTTGCTCTCAGCCTTTGCAGTTGACTTTTTGAAATCTGCCAAGATAGATTTTTGATTGAAAGATTAAACTGCCTTACTTATGGTACGTCCAAATGCATTTTCCCCCTTCCCTTTATGTTCATTCATTTATTTTTATTTTTTATTGGCACTGAATTCGCATATTGTCCAATTCCATAGTTCAATCATATTGAAAAGAGTTTTTCAATCGAAGCCACGTTCAATGTCAGAACATGCTCTTCTTTCTTGTCATTGCTGTTGTTATATCCTCATCCCCCTTACCCCAAACTCCCTTGCCATGTCCCTAGGTAATTATTAATCCAGGTAACTATAGATTTAACTCTCCTATATTTCCTGTGCACACAAAAATATTCAAAAGAGTCCAGCCAAAAACAACTGTGACAAACTAAAACAGAGGAAAACATATGTACAGATGTGTTTGATAAAATGGATATATGTATGGGTTGTGATAAGAGCGGTAAGAGTCCGCAATAAAATAATTAAAAAAAAAAAAAAAGAATTCCCCCAGGGGAAAACCTCAATAGGGAGGAAAGCAGAAAATATAGAAAACTGGAACAAATTGAAAATTGGTCAAAAGGGAGATAAAGTGATAGGGTGTTATATCTTAGCCTACGGCACCTGTTGTAACTGACTTTACATATTCTCTGTCTAAAAGGAAGGCTATTAACATCCCGGGCCTATGGTCAGAGGAGAGTCCCAGCTTGGACTCCTCACAGTCACATGTTGTGGCACTCACTCACCCCTCCCAAAAGGAATGAGTTGACTTCTAAAATCATCCACATTTCCCTTTCCAAACATATTTCTAAAAGGGAAACATTGGAACGCACTTGATGGCTAGACATTTCAGGGATGGGGCAGACATGGAAGTGGAAAGCCACTGAACTCCGGTTTTCTTTCCAGACGTCCCTGCTGAGATGACTTCCAGTTCTTCCTCCCTTTCCTTGATCCTGGCTCACCAAAGAGCCTTGAAGGGAGCCTCTGCCCAGCTTTGAACTGGTACCACCTGCAGTTTGGTGCAAGGCAGCCGCTGTGACCTAGTGTTCTTGATGGCTGCTGCTTGCCTTGATGCCCACGCCTGGGGGGGTTGGACCTCCTTGCATTTGGTGTGCTGGTTTGGATTCAGGAGACTTGTTACCCATTGGAAAGGGTTAAATAGTGACTGTTTCTCTCACGACTGTTAAGCAAGCACAAGGCTGACATCCCCTCCCTAATTATTGTGACGTGGCGCTTCCAAAATCACTCTGGTCCTCTGCAGCAAGACATCAGCCTGACACCTCTTGCACAGTGGAAAGCAGAGTCTCTGACTTAGTTCTAGGGATTTTTCTTGCGTAGACACCCTGGCTGCTCACATAACACTGGCTAAGTGGGTGCTGGTCTTCACTGAGTGTGCCAGCTAGGACCTGGGTGTTAACAGATGGCCAAAGAAGAAAGAAGGTGTCCAACCCTAGTCAGGCTATACCAGCATTTCCTGAAAGTGTTGGCTTTCCCATTTGTTGCTTCACTTTGAACTCTAGCACACACTCAAAACACCACTGAATATTTGTGTCTAGGAAACAATGCAAAGCAGCCCCAGAAAATATGATGTGAAGAAACAAAATGTTTCATTCATAGAAAGCCATGTTTGTTGGTTCACTCATTGAGAAGCAAATGAGGGCCGTGTGTTCTCACGGGTGTTAGACAGGCACAGGAGGCAAACCCTGTGAGTCCCATATGTGGCTGATTGGACAATTCTGCATTCCAATACTTGTTGGTCGTCCTTTTCCAAGCCTTGGAAATGGTGCAGAGGAGGGGGTAAAAAGAGCTTTTCTTTCTTACAGGACCCCAAATCTGGCTCAAGAGTGAGTTCTTTGAGGAGTGAACACTCTAATTGTGAAACAGAAGATTAGAATGTTATTCACAGATGTGTTTCATGTTTAGCGATCTCCTGAAAGCTAATAATTGTCTATTAATTCTATTCACGGGGCCACAAAATTCCCATGGCGGGCATAAGAGCACCTTCGTGTTTTTGTTTCGATTCAAAGATTGTGACTGGTGCGCCTTTCTCCATCAAAGTGCAGGCATGTGACCTCACATTAAATGGTCATTGGAGATTTTGGCACCTAGAGAAAGGCAATCTGTTGGTTTGATTGAAGAATTACTCCCATTTTTCTTCTCATCTGAAATAGGAAGGGCAAGTAGATTTGGATCCCCGGACTTGAAAATAGAGTAGTGTTAGGTGTGTCAATTTTCCTTAGGTTTCCCAATACCCCCAGGGCACATTCCATCTGTGGGAGGCTGACTGGGGACTGTTTTTGGTTAAGTGGGACACTAATTGGATTGAATATCTTTTAAGGGCTTTAACTCAACCCTATGTAGAAATTGTAGATTATTCATCTCCACTGATAGTTGTGCACATTTTTAAACAGCCACTGATAGTATATGATCTCCTGTGACTGTTTATAAAGAACAGGCAGTTCTTTGTACCGTAGAAGTTACAGGTTGAATTTATTTGGGGATCAAGTATGCCATTTCGCTAACATTTTTTTTTTTAAGAGCCCAAAGCTTTTGTGATTTATTATGCTCTGATGGAGTTACAACTCCTTTCACTTTTTCTGTAAACACACGTTTATGGAAACCACAGTGGTTCAGGATAAAACAGCACACCCCTCCTCTTTCTTGGTGGTCTACCCCACCCCCTCCCTATGTCCCTGAAATACACTTGTCCCAGGACAGAAGTGCATGTGCTTTTCAAGTACTTTGAAGTTTCTTCTCTTCCTCAAAACCCCTCCCTCTGCCCCCTCTCTCGAAGCCACCACTCTCCCTCTCTTCCTTTCTCTCTTTCTCTCCCCCTCTCCGGATTTTACTTAAACTCAATCTGGAAGTGATCTTTTTCCCCCTCCAGGAAAACTGAATCTGTTCCTCCTTAGTATTCCTACCAGTTTGAAACATGTTGTTGATCCTGGCATCAGAGCCATCATTTACATATATTGGAATAACAGCAACACAAAGCCAGAAGATAATCACCCCAAAATGAGCACAAAATATGTCTAGAGAAATTGACGGGCAACCACCCTGTGTTCCTTGTTTCTTGTAGGTGAAGTGCGACCAGTACTGGCCCAGCCGAGGCACAGAGACCCATGGGCTGGTCCAAGTGACGCTGCTGGACACTGTGGAGCTGGCCACCTACTGTGTGCGCACGTTCGCCCTGTACAAGGTTTGCCTGTGCTTGGTTTCCTCTCCCTTCTGGTGCCCCACTGTTTTAAAGAAATTGCCTTTGGAACTCTCAAATCTCTTAGGATTTTCTTTAAATCCCCATCCCATCAGCAATGGTAAAGAATGAAATAATCTTTCCATGATCCCTCAGCAATTCTTTCCCACATCTGATGATTTATTAGGAGAGGCGTAACTCTGGCCAGAAAGGAAAATTACATCACATGAGGAATAGATGGAGAAGGGCTAGTTTTTCCCGTGACATAGGGCAGGAGCCTGACAAATGGACTGCTTCTCATAGAAGGAAGTTCACTTCTGGAGCAAAGTATTTGTCATTTCCGAATGGCTCCAGGATTATATCTCCCCAAGAGCATCGTCTTCCCAAGGGATGGAGGGCAGGGTGGTGAGGGTGAGTGAGCAGGATTAAGGCAGGACATTTTAGCGTTAACTCATCCACACATAGTATTTTATTGGCTCTTCAGTGAACGGTTACTCAGCAAAGTAGGTTCCCTCTTGATAGCTCCTACACTGATGATGAGTGATGTTTGTCACCCACATCGACACCCTCTTAAATTGCATTTTCGTATTTCTACTTCAGAGCTCTCATTTCCCTCCCCCTTTTCTTTGTTGTAGACTCACTGTTGACCCCTTGGTATCAGACAGTCTGTTTTTTTAATGGACTGTGTCCCAATTAGTTGATGAAAAGATGAACTCATAGACAAATGTGTTTCTGGGTTTAAGGAGGAGGGTTTTATGGGCAATAATTTCAAGGAAACCTCCAGTCTCGACTGATCCCATATGTATGGGTGTTTTAAAGAATTTTGCATCCCATTCTATTGTTCCTCCCACTGTATCAGGACCTCTTTATCCTTGCTCTTATCAGAATGACCCCCTGTGGTCCTGGGTGCCATCTACTTCTCTTGGTCCACACGTTGTTATTCTTCGGGACCTAAGGCCAGGAGACCAGAATTTCAGCTTCTCTTCTTTCTTTCCAGAATGGTTCAAGCGAGAAGAGAGAAGTGAGACAATTCCAGTTCACTGCTTGGCCCGATCATGGGGTTCCAGAACATCCAACACCTTTCCTAGCTTTCCTACGGAGAGTCAAAACCTGTAACCCTCCGGACGCAGGCCCCATGGTTGTGCACTGCAGGTAAGGCCAACTGAGGGTATTTGTTTTACTGGGAGCAGAAAGATGTGCTGGAGAAGAACGCAGAAAGCTCGTTTGCTTCTCATTGGATGCTTGCTGACAACATCTTATTACTCTGGGACTGTAAATGCCTTTGGAAGACATGCTGGTTCTTCCTTTGGTCCGGCCAGGCCTACTCTGATGTCACAAGGAAGGATTGATGCAGATCCGGTGTCTTTAGGCCCATTATTTTTAGCGCTTTGTGGCAGCATCTGTAAGTAGATGGACATGTGATTCATTCATTGTGTGTGTGACCACAAAATATATATTAGAAAGGAATTGATAATTGGCGTTAGGCGTCATCTCCCTGCTGTGGGACAAGAGTCATACATACACACACACACACATTGACAAATACTGGAATGAGGTAACCTTTTGACGATTTTTGGGGAAGCATTTGCTGCACAGGATCTTCTGCTAAATATGAAAATTTTCAAGGAGAATGCCCTACTACATCCAGGTTTGTGTGTGTGTACATGTGTGCAGGGGCGCTGGTTCTATAGAATCTCTTAGAACATTTAAGAAGATCTCCAATTTGTTGGGGTTTTTTTAAGTTTGTATTTTAATATTATGACCTGTTTTCCCCTGAAATTTGCCATTTGTATGTGTGTCTGGGTAGGTGTTTATTTCTGTGGGTGCATACATGTGTATACATACATATATATTTTGACAGCTCTCTAAATACCTCTTTCTACAGGCACCATCAGATTGTACAACATACACGTAGATTTCTAATATTAAACTGACTCAGTTGCCAGAGTTACTCTCAGGTATCCTTAGAAAAAGACTGCTCAAGATATGTAGTAAGATCCTATTACAATGAAGCAATTATGGGGTTCTTGTGAATTCACAATAGTTCCTTATGACCTGAGTGACTGGAGTAGGAGAGAAGATGGCTGTGGCAGAGATCAGTGAAATAGGAGCCTGGACGTGTGTGGGAAAGGAAAGAAAAGGCCATTCTGAGCCCACTGCTTGCATAACCCAGTGGCATGACTCCTTTTCACATCCTACCCTCTTCTCTGTCACAAGCCCAGAGTCCCTCAGAATCATTGCAAAGAAGGACGGAACAAAGCAATGGTGTTTTTGCAAGCAAAGGAAGAGAATGGAAATTTTTTATAATATACGCAGTCAGTGTTGCCAAACAATTGTGTGGACAGCTCAAAATTGGATCATGTCTTCTTTTCCCTTGTCCAGATTTTTTGACCTCCCCTATTAAAACTTGAGCACATGAAAACCCATGCCCACTGCCATTGAGTCAGTTCTGACTCCACGTAGTTTTTCCGAGACTGCAAATCCCTCGGGGAGCAGACAGTTTCAAAACCCGAGAGGAATTTGGTGGGTTTGAACCCTCCAACATGGGTTGAGCAGCCCCGCGCGTAATCCGCAGTACCACCAGACTTTCTTCTTAATAAAGTCCTTACTCTCTGTGAATAGCACAGGGCATGGATTTCAAAGCACTCTTCCATGGTTTGTTTTGCTTGTCCACCACATCAGGCAAGAGGAGAGGATGCAGGAGTCAGTTGTCTGGTCTGGTTTGTGTAAATAAATGAAAACACCAAGCGCTGCTGCTGCGTCAGTTCTGACTTGTGGAGACCCCGAAATACCAGGGGGCAGAGCATCTCGGGTTGTCATGACTGTGGCCTTTCAGAAGGAGATTGCTAGACTTTTCTTACAAAGCACCTCCTCTGGGTGGACTTGAAACTGCAGCCTTTTGACTATTAGCCCAACACTACTTGAATCGTGGGTTCTTGCTGCTGCTGTTAGGGCTCTTCACGTCTATATCAATGCATGTGTGGGATATGTACAGCACACTGAGACACGGCCTCATCCTGCACCCTCCATACACGGTTCTTATATTTGAGCCTGTAGTTGCACCCACCGTGTCCATCCATCTCATTGAACATCTTCCTCTTCTCTCACTGCTCCCCTAACTGACCAAGCCTGATGTCCTGCTCCAAGGACAGGCCTCTCCTGACCGGGTGTCCAAAACCTGAGAACTGAAGCCTCATCATCCTTGTCTCGGAGGAGCATTCTGTCTATACTTCTCCCAACTCAGAGGTGTTCGTTCATTTCTTAGTCAACATTCTTCAAGAGCATGGTTATTTAAACGCATTGATTCTTCAGTCTTCCTTATTCTGGGTCATGTGCCCAGGAGGCGATTGAACACACCATGGCTTGGGTCAGGCTGTAAATTAACTTCCTTGCTTTTCACCACATTAAAGAGGTCTCTTGCAACAGATGTATACTAGGCAGTGTGACGTCTGACCACTTGCCTGCTGCTTCCATGAGCATTGATTGGGGATCCAAGCAAGACTAGACTCACACAAATAGCTGACTTGAGAGTGGGCCCATCATCCTTCTGCCTCGTGATTCATAGCATGTGCCACGACTGAAGGCAGACAGGGGCACTGGAGGGCCAGTCACTGACTGCAGTTTTCCAAGTGATTCAGAGACTCCATTGTTTGCTATCCCTTTATGAGCCAGTGCTTTGCATTCCTGGAAGCAGTATCCTGCCCTGCTGCCTGGTTAGTTGTAAATCAGTCACAAGACAGCGGCTGGGGAATTTGCTACATGCCCTGCTGCCTCAACCTCCACAAACAGGACCTGCAGGGTGTGTGCTGCATGCATTTGATCATAGAGATCACAGGGTAGTGCTCTTAGGAAGAGCGTAACGTGGGGTAGGGAGAACGCCAGAAATTGAGCTTCACAGACAAATGAGGCCATAACAGAGCCAGTTGCAAACATGTAGTTCCCTCTCCTGATCACAGGCTGTACACATGACTTTCTAGTGGATTCTCTGAGGGGTCCAGGGAAGCCTGCAAGCAAGCGGGAGAGAGAGAAAGCGGTGTGAGCTGCTGCTCCCTGGCCCCTCCCAGTGACTTGAAAATACCCCCGCCCCAGCCTGGCTCTTCTTCGCCACCACAGTCCATGCAGATGGAGCCGTTGTGCGGCATAAGAGTTTTCATTGGTTGATTTGGAGAAGGAGATCACGAGAGTCTGTCATAGTCTGGATGCTTGGCTGAAACCTGAACAACTTCAGAGAAGCACAAAAGCCTCTACTGTGCCTGGCTACAAAACACACACACACACATATACACACAGCCACTGGGTCCACCGCTGAAAGACTAGATGATTCAGGGGAAATAAGGAGACCAAGAGGAACGCGCGAAGCTGATAGCTGCTGACACTGGAAGATGCTGCGCCTGAGGCACGGGAGAAGCTGCAAGTCGATTGTGGTTTGCAGCAAAAACTGAAGCGGAGCTTCATGGTAGGAGAGATGTGTTATCTGTGTGGAAGCAGCAGGGAAAGACACAGCATGGACTGGGCTCTGCGCAGTAAACCATGATCACCTACAAATCATGGCCTGCATCTGGGAAAAATCAGGAAATCTGCTCATGTTCACGAGCGTCCAGGGGGCATTTTGCAAACTTGGACCTTTGAGAGCAGACTTGTCCCACTGGAGAGGCAGATGAAAGTAATCCAGATAACAATGAACACTGGTGGTACCACAGACTTGCTAAGACAGAAGCCCTCTCTATGCAGGAAGTAGCCATACAAAAGCCAGTATCGCTAAGCCTCCAGGGGCTCACCACACCCTCTGGAATGTAAACAATATCATCAAGTCCAGGGTGTGTTTTTCTTAGGATGCAACTGGAGGTTCTCTGTCTTGATGTATGGACTAACAGGCAGGCAGTGGTGATACCGTGGTAGAAAGTTTTGCTCCCCTGCAGCAGACCAGAGTTCTGGCCTCAAAGAAAACCAGCCCCTGTCTTAAAATGTCTGCAAGTTGTTCTGATGCAACTGGACATATTTCAAGGGAGCTTCCAGGCTAAGGTGGGCTAGAAAGGAAGATCTGGTCATCTACTTTCCAAAACTCAGCCAGTGAAAGCTCTGGGTACCACCTTGGTTCCATCTGTATTGATTCAGGGAAGAGTGCAGGGCCAGGCAGGGTCTTTTCAGAAGACCATGATTGTGATGTCATCCCCCTTCTGGCTATGATCAACTGTAGGATTGCCTGATTGATCATGGTCAATGCCTGTCCATCTTAGCTCATTGGAAGCTAGGATATTGACTTTCAAGTGTTCCCTTCCCCCCCCCCTTTTTTTTTTTTGGAATCACTGCCCTCTGGTGGGAATGGGAGGCCCAGCCTTGCTCCTGGAGAGCTACTGCTGGATTTGAACTGCCAAGCCAGTGGGCTGCAGTCCCATACTCAGTCACTGCACCACTGGGGCTCAGCCTCCTTTCCTTTTTTAAAGCTTTGTTTTTCTTGGTTCCATTCACCATACAATTCAGCGTTCTGTTTATTAATGGATGGTGGCAGCTCTGCTTCTTGTTTTGAGTCACATCCCCACCAGCAGATGAACATCCAGAAAGCTCTTGCTCCAGCACATCATTTCAGGGGACTCTACCTTAAGGGGTGGCTCCTCCCTGTTAAGTGAGCCTTCCAACTGCAGGGCTCCTCTGTTGGCTGTTTCCCTGCTTATGTTTCTCTGGTGTCTTTACTGGCCAGCCTTTATCCTTCTTCCCTGTCTGTTTTAACCATTGCTCATTACTCATAGTGGGTGATCCTGATAGGCGGCAATAACAGTGGCAAAGCGTCCAGCATCAGAGTATCAATTAGACCACCCCCTTACAACAGGCAAGTCGCGGAGTCAATAAGGTCTCGGGCTTCAAGATCTCTCTTACGAGTGAAAAGGAAATCCTCACAAGCATTAGAACTTGGGAGGCAGCCTAGTGCAGTAGGCTCAGCCCACACCCTGGCAGGATGAGAAGCACATCATGTTCCTCCAAGAGGGAATGTCAGGTTTGGTGGGTGGACTAATGTGGAGACAGCCAGCCCGGGTAAAACTCTGCCTCCATCATTCACTGGGTGAAGGTATCTAGTCTCCTCTAACCTATTTCCTTATCTGAAAAATGAAATCACACTACTTACCAGTAACAGTGGGAGTACTGTGATTATGAACTGAGAACATGAACAAAAAGTACTTAGCACTGGGTGTATATATCATTTTTAAAAATCAGCGTATTCACTAACAAGTAGGTGTTATTCGCTGTGTTTAATATGACATCTTTAGAGTGAGAAATTCAACATGAGCGTATATGTCCTCTCTGCAATTTGAGCTTTTCTCTTCTATTAAGTAACCAGATGCGCGTAGGTATCGAGTACCTCGCTGAGAAATACTCTAGATAGTTTCCGTTTTCTGTGAGATGTTTTAATGCTCTGAATTAGATTAATTTATAATAAATCTGTCACCAAAAAGATCTGACCCCTTAAAACTTTGTTGTTAAGGACACAGAAGTGAATAGTGATTGTTGATGCCTTTGAGAAAAAGCCAGAGCTTCTTAGCCTTGGGTTCCTAGCCCTGTACAAATTGGGCTGATCACCAAATTCACCCTTTCATCCACCCACCAGTGTGCTTCCACCTCTGAGTCTCAAGTAAGGGCGGTTGCCTGCTCTCCATGGTCACCCATCCCTTCTCTCCCTGGAGATGCTTGATGTTGCCTCGGATTCCAACTCATCACACTTTCTCCTGACAGGTGATGCATATAAGCCTCAGATGGTTTTGTTGATGTCGAGATGATACATTTTTGACAGTTTGAACATGAATGCTTTTAAGCAAGAAAGCAGAGTGCACTTTTCAAACCCTTCCCACTCTCTATTATTTTACACACAACTCATTTCATCCAATCACACTCCTGGCTTCACCTTGTAGACACTGGAGCTGTAACCCTGATCAAGCTTTTAAGCTCATCCTCCATTCCGCCTCCCATAGGAGAATCCAGTGTGCTGTGTTCTGAACTCTCACCAAATATGTGCATACTTAATAGACTTAGCTCTCAGACGTGTGTAGAGTATATATTCCAGGAGGTCTTAGCGGCCATAGACAAGTGTATCCTCACTCTTACACCACAGGTAAAAATCCAGCTCACGACTATTGAATACTTTCTGAGTCAGGGCAACACTATGGGTTGCAGAGAATTGCTCCACTGGGTTTTCGGGAATGGGACATGTCAGAAGCAGATCAGTGGCCTGTCTTTCAAGGCGTCTCTGGAAAGATCCGAACCACCAACCTTTCAACAAAGAGCCCTGCGCCTATTGGTCACCAAGGAACTCTTCCTTCACCAAGTACATTCCCGCGTGCTATCACAGTTCACACATCCTGTGAGCCCATGACATCAGGTCTGTGAGTATTCTAAGTAGCCCCTAAGGTCCACTTTGCTCCCCGCTAAGTGCATATGTCTGAAGTCAGTGGAACCCTAGGGATGTCGCTGTTGTCCATTAGACTGCTATCAGTTAGGTCAGCAGTTCCAGACCACCCACCAGCTCCGTGGGAGAGAGGCTAAGCATTCTACTCTCATAAAGAGTGACTGTGTCAGAAATTCACAGCGCAGTGCTATCCTGTCCTGTAGGGTCGCTCAGAATTGACTGGATGGCAGGGAGGTTTTGAGGGAGTAGAAGCCAGATGGACATTTGCCATCACCCCACTGGGGACAGCTGAGTTGTGCACGTAGAGGCGCAAGCAGCCCTGACTCATAAAAGTTCCCTTAAACATCTTTTTATTGGGATCTTAGAGTGCATGTAACATCCCGAACATCAGGTGTGTCTCATGTATTTGTTCATATGTTGCCATCAGCATTTTCTGAACATTCACTTTCTATTTGAGCAGTTGGTATCAGTTCTTTTTTTCCTCCACTCTTGCGACCCCTTGATAAATTATGATTATTTTTATCTTACACCAGCCGCTGTCTCCCTTCACGCACTCTTGTTGGTCTTCGCCCTGGTGAGGGGAGATTATGCATCAATCATTGTAACTAGTTCTCCCTTTTTCCCTCCTCCTTCCCCTCCCCTCCTACTAATGCTACCCCCATTACTGCTCATGAGGGGTTTCTCTGTCCTGGATTCCCTACTTCATGAGCTTCTGTCTATACCAGTGTACATGCTCTGCTCTAGTCAGAACTGAATGGCAAGGCTGGGGTCCTTATAGCAGGCTTAGTGAGGGGTGAAGAAGCCCCAAGGAACCAGACAAATATTGCGTGTTTCATTGGTACTAACCTGTGTCCTAGTTGACTCATCCCTTCCTTGTCCCTGTTCTGTAAAGGAATGTCCTATTTTCTACAGAAGGGTTTGGGGGTCTCTGCTCTGACTCCCCTTGCTCGCAACAGTATGTATTTTGTTTGTTTGTTTGTTTGTTTGTTTGGGGTCTTCAGACACCCGTTACCTGATTTCATGGATACCTCATAACGATCACACAGGCTGGTGTGCTTCCATGTGGACTTGCTGCTCAGCCAGCTGGCTGCTTGTTTAACTGCAAGCTTTTAAGAACCCAGACACTAAGTCTTTTGATAGCTGGGCACCGTCAGTTCAGTCTTCCACCTTAGAAAATAAAGAACGTGAATCTCTTGCGCTCCTTTCTCAGCTTTGTTCTTTATGTCATTTGAAGGAAGAACTTATGGCTTATATTCCACTGGGACCAACGAGATCTGACTAGTGATGTGCTCCCCAAAATGGGTTTCTTCTAAAGAATGAATGAAATGGAATGAAGCTATAATTTCTTGAAACATTTATTAAAACCTTGATCTCTGACACTTTTTCATAGGATACATTTATAAATAATTTTGAAAGGAGGTAGATCTGCTGCTCTATCTCCCTCCCACCCACCTTGGATGTGTCTTGTAAATAAATCCATCTAAGAAGACTGGAATAGAGCTCCTGTGGATCATTTAAATCTTTTACATCGTAACCCTAACCCAAACCCATACTCACTGTCATTGAGCTGGTAGCACCTCAGAGTCACTCTACAGGACAAGACAAAACTGCCCCTGTCTTAGCTTCTGAGGCTGTAGCTCTTTCCCCCCCCCCCCCCCCACATCACTGCCCTGGTGGGAGTAGGAAGCCCAACCTTGCTCCTGAAGAGCTGCTGCTGGATTTGAACCATCAACCCTGTGGGCCACTGCACCACCAGGGCTCAGCCTGAGACTGTAATTCTTTACAAGAGTAGGAAGCCTCATCGTTCTCCCATAGAGTGGCTGATGCTTAGAATTGCTGACCTTGCAGTTAGCACCCCAAGACGTAGCCACTGCACCACCCAGGCTCCATTTTCTACCATAGAATCACGCTCATGTTCAAGTAAAAACCGGAAGCCTAAGGTAGGTCACTCATGTTTCAGAGACATCAGGGTCATAGTAAGAGTGGCCCAATATAACTCAAAGGAAAATGGAGGATCAAAAAGCTTCCCAAGGTCCTATCTTATGGATCCATGTTGACTTTGGAGATAGAAACTTAAGATTCCTTATATCCTCATCAGCACATGATCATGAACGCCTAAGAATCAACTCCAAGGTTTGAAAATAGTTTGGTTTTTTTTTTTTTTTGATGTTAGAAAAATTTTGGAAAGCATTGCACATGAGCACAGAAATAAAAGACACACTATAGAGAGATGCTTGGCATGTTCTGGAGAAGTCTTACTGCCTTTCTCTCCATCACCCTACATTCTGCTCCTTATCCTTCCCGGGGTTCCATGCAAAAGTCCCCTCAGACATGAAACTCCAGACTCTCTCAAAAGCATGCAAAAGCTCCAAGATGCTGACAAGTGTGAACCCTAGCTGAGTTTTTACTTAAACCTGGGATTCATTTTCATGTGTAAATTAAGTAATAGGAGAAGCTAGCCCTCTGTAGATGAAAGATGAGATTGTTTAAAATACTAGCATCTTTGGATCAGAACATGGGTGGAATATCCAAACGACATCCTCATTTATGGAAATATTTTAAGGTGAGGAGACATAATTATGCCATATGGAAGCTATTCTGCCCGGTTCCGCTGGTATATGCCACTATTCCGTATGAAACCCGTTCTCCGTCATGAAACCACAGCGTGATGCAAGACAGACGGTGGCGCATTTGAACAGTGCAGCCCCACAGAGAGAAAGAGCCTTTCCCCACTGAACGAACTGAAAGGAAATCCAGCCAATAAGAAAATGAGAAAAGGGATTGTGCCATGGGCTCTACAGGTGCACCACATAAAAGTCAAAGTGAAGACAGTACGTGGCAGGCAGGGAGGAGTGCTCTGGCTGCCCTCTGAAACAGGAAATTCATTTTCAAAGAAGTTTTGTAGCTCCACAGGCAGCCAAGGGGACCGTTGTAAGAAACTGTGACTCGAGTTCCCAAGTCCTACACACAGTTAAGCACCCAGTTGCTAACTGAAAGTTTGGAGGTTCCAATCCACTCAGGTATCCCTGGAAGAAAGGCATTAAGACTGTGAGCCACTACTGAACACAACATCTGTTGACAATCTTAGGTGGCACAGGCCTACTCTGACACATTGGGGATCTCTTTGAGTGGGAGTTGACTCAACAGCCCTTCCTCGGTTTCACAGGACTTTAAAGTAGTAGACCTATGGCAAGAAATTCCCGGCAAAGGGACCTGAGAAACCATCAGCTTTCCATTCCCACCCCATGACCAACGTGGAATAGCAGCCAGCCTATACGTGTGTAGGAATGGGATCTGTTAATGAACTTTTACAGCAAGTTTTGGGAAATGGGTCTGATTAATGTCCTCCTTGTATGATGAAAATGAGTCTTGGGAAAGTGACATATGTAGCTTGCTGAAGTCCACATCCCCAGGTACGAAATGAAAAACCTGCTTGAGGACCTAGGCTTTCCTATTCCAGGTCTTCTTCCTATTTTGTCTAGTTCATTTTATTCACAAGAAACCAGGATTTACCCCCCCACACACACCCAGTCAACAACAAGGGAGAGTCATGACAGACCAAGCTGCACCTTGGCACAAGGCAGCATTGCTTGGTAGGGAGACCTAGCCACAAGGTATGATTTGACAGCTAGGATCTGGACCACAGTTATACTTGGTCATATGTCTGTCATGTTAGGTAAGTTGCATAACTTTTTAAAGCTTGAATTTCTTGGTCAGAAACACAGGGATAATAGTATTATTTGTAAAGTAGTATTTGTAAAGATTAAACAATATGATGTGCATTATAGTAATGATCCAGATATCTGTACCACAGAAGTCAACCAAAGTGTTGCCTTATTTCTGTTTTATTACTGTGTGTTACCACTCCTAAGTACTAAGGAAGCAACATGGGGGGTGGGAGTGGGGGAAGCACATCAAATTTCCCCTTTTTCCCAAGAATGATGGCCACAAAAGCAGGTGTCAGGCATGCCTCTCCCCTCTATCCTTTTTAACTTTATTCTAATACCAAGGGTGCCTCCTAGGGCACTCTGCTTCTCTGACTGGGTTTGATCATTCACTACAGTGGTCACACTGAGCTCACAGACAATGCTCCCAATGATGGAGTTTATTAGGGAAGCCAACAGGTTACAATTCAGGTGAGAAATGCCCCAGAATACAGTTGTTTAATCAGGACGGTGTCTTTCCTGCCTCCTGGACTCTGTCCTGTACAGACTATTATAAAACTCTTTTAGAACTGCCAATAAATGCCCAAAGGGCATGCCACTCAACTGTAAGCCTCCACCTGAAGATCCTCAGCTCTCATTCTTTGATCAACAAATTCAGTCCCCTAATAAAGTTCCTAGAAGCATCCAATCTGCAAACCACTGTCTCCTGTCCCAAAGTCCTCAGCTTAAATTTCCTTGGGGGCTGGGAAGCCCACTGCTCTGTCTTCATACTCTGGTTCCTGATTCAGCTATTGTTGCTCTTCTGACACTTCTCTGGTACCACAACTGTCTCCTGGATCAAAGAGGCTCAATGTCCGGCATCACTGGGTCCAAAGGACATGTTTCACTCCTGGCCCTTCTCTCATGCTGATAGGAGTATCTCCTCTGAATCTGAAATGGGTCATTTTATACCCAGTAGGCTGGCAATCACACTGAACCCTGAGACCCATCACACAGAGTTAAACATATGATCCAATCAGTACTTCTTCCATATTCTGACCTAGACCATGTGGACCATCATGACAATAAAGCTTTAATGTGAGGGAGTAACAAAGGCTGTGACTCAAGAACTACATTCAGTTATCCACTGCATCGAAGTAGTCATTGGGATTCGAATGTCTACCACCTCCTACTTGCCCTTTGATCCAAGACTTTGAGCAGATTTTGTCACAGCCAGAGAAGCAAACAAACATACGGCAATGTGTACAATTTGGGTGATTCCTCATAGCAACCAGAACAGGAAAAATTATGGATAAAAGCCTTGGAAGAGTCTTATTAAGGCATTTCTAGAACCAGATGCAGGAGGCTGAAGGATTGGCAGACAGTGCAAAGACACACATTGTATTAGACTGGGTGGACTAGAAAAACAAATTCATAAACACTTGTGTGTAAAAAGAGCTTTACATGAAAGGGTAATGGTACATTACATCCTAGCCCCGTTCATGTCAAGTACTTACGTCCAACATTAGCCCTTATGTCCAATACCAGTCAGACGCACAGGACACGTGCCATGATGCCTGTTGCTGGAAGATCGCAAACCAGTGGATGGAAAGTGTTGTGGATCCAGAGGCTGTGGAAGTCTCTTAGTGCTGGTGTGGGTCTCCACGTAACTCTTCCAGCTCCACAGCTCCGGCTGCCATCAGCGTAGCTCTGTGTGGCTTTTCAGCAGGAAAACGAAGGGGAGAGAGCACAGCTGCTCTCCAGTGAGCTGGTCATCTCTGTAGTGCCTCCAATTGAGGTCATCAAGCTGTCACCAGGTTGACAGGCTAAACTCCACCCCTTTACAAGTTGACAGGAGATATGTAAGGGCCACACACACATACTCAAATAAGTACAGTGGGTGGCCGGAGTTCAGCAGAGAGCTTCCATATGGGAAGGCCTGCTTGACTATTAGGGAAGTTTGAAATGGCGGCTCCAACAGCCCCTGCTGATAGAGCGCATTGATAGAACATGAGTTCACATAGTGCTAGAGCCGTTTTCAAATGACGGAAAAGCCACTGGCACCAAAACCAAGCACTGCCGACTTGTAGCCACCCTCTAGGACAGAGCAGAACTGCCCCCTGAGGGTTTCTGAGCTTGTAACTCAGCAGGATTACCAGGCCTCATCTTTCTCCAGAGGAGTGGTGAGTGGTTTTGAACTGCTTACCTCCTGGTTAGTAGCCAAAGACATTACCCAGCACAGTTGCATTATAATACATAAGTGGGTGCTGTAAGTCAGCGGTGGGTACCATGTAGATTTAAGCAAGAAAACATTACATGTGATCGTGATTATTTAATTGCACTGGAAAACATGACATTTGTTCCTGTCTTTGTTAATTCCATAGGTCAGTTGGGACAGGTGAACCCAGTTCATAGCCTCAATAGACGTGTCCAGTCCATCTGGTTGAGGACTTCCTTCTTTGTCACTGCTCTTGTACTTTGCCCATCTAGAGGTCCTTCTCCAGGGACTGGTCCCTCCTACTGAAATGCCCCCACTTCTAACAAGCATCGGGCTGTACTTCTTCCAAGCCTGATTTGTTTTTTCTCATACAAGTCCATGATATAGGCAGAGCTGAGATGCTTAACGACACTTTGTTCTCTTGATTCTGTGCATTGACTGGAAGGTGTTCTGCTGAGTGCATTCTGTCAAGGTCAGCTGGAAGGGCGGAGATGAATTTTCTCTCCCTTTCTACCATCTACCTCCACTCCATTATTATTATTTTTTTTATTTTTATTTTCCTCTCTCTTTCTCTCTTCTCTCTCGCTACACCCCCCTCTGAATTTCATCCTGCAGTGGTATCTGGGAATTCTGAGGGGACACTAAGGTTAAAAAACAAAACAAACCACTTCCAGGCTTGGAAATCACCCAATGTGACAATAGATCACCAAGCCAGGACTCATGAGTTGGGAAAATAGGGGCCCTGGTGGTGGCACACTTATGGCTTGGTCTCTGGTCTGCAGGGCCACGCAGTTCGATCCCACTCCTCCAGAGAAAGACTGGACTTTCTACTCCCTTAAACAGTTACAGCCCCGGGAACTCACAGGAGGTCGCTACGAGTCTGCATGACTGGACGGCAGCGTCTCTGTGTTAGTCCGGGTAGACTAGAGAAACAAATTTCATAGACACACATAGGGATATAAGGAGAAGGTTTATATACCCAAGGAATGGGACATTGAGAAACCAGCCCAGCCCAGTCCAGTTCAAAGTCATAAATCCGATATTAATCCATATGCCCGATAGTAGTCTATAAAGTCTCCTTCCAACTCACAAAATCACAGGCCAGTGGGTGCAGAGTTCTGGTGCCAGCAGGGGTCGCCCCATGGCCCCTTTCAGGGCTCAGGGTGCATCCATCAATAGCATCCAGTGGTAGTAGAAGCAACTCAGCACTGGCAGGGATCTCCACATGGCTTCTCCAGCTTCCAAGGTCTGGTCCCATGAGGGTAAGGCCGTGTGGCTTCTCCTCCAGCTTGTCCAGCTCCTGGGACGCTGCCATCTTGTCTTCTCTGTAGTTCGTTGTTTCTGAGACTAACTCCCAACAACTGAGAGATAGCTTTTCATCTCTACGAGGGAAATATCTCGAGATTTCCCTGTTATATCAGGAGAAAGTCATGCCCACACAGAGGCCTCATTGGCTACTCAGTGGCTATCTCCACATTAACAGACTAGACTCTACCCCTACATCTCAATTTCATGATTGAGATAAGCACATGACCTCCACAGTCTTTGTTTTTTAATGAGCGGACCCCCAAGTAAGGTGTGTTCTCACTAATCCCACACAAAGTGTGGCATTACTAAGTCTCATCTGTTGGCCTAAAGACCCCAGTGTCCGCGCTCATCAGTCTGGGAAAACACAATGTGCATTTCCCTGATAAGAATGGGTGGGAGGCTTAAAAAGACTCGGATTACTGGCCAGATAAGAGACTGTTAGAATTCCCAAGACCATCCTGAACTCACCTTCATGACTTAATTTCCACCCAACCAATCATCTAGTCTATAAGGGGAACAACAATACTAGTTAGGCCCACATTCCTTGCAATCATCAACCAACCATCTGCGATTGAAAGGGACGCAGCATTTACGCATATGCAGAGTTCAGAAAGGAAAGGAGGAATGACAGCAGGAAGTGGGATAAGTGATGTGACACATAAGGGATGTAGTGATGGTCACCCGTGAAACAAAAATGAGTATTAATTATTGGATGGAAAACTGTTCAGCTCTGTTCGCCTTGGTGCGATTCACAGTCATAATGAAGGAAGAAGGGCTGATTGAGAGGGGGCGGGGAATCCCCTTCAATTCACCTCAAAATAGCTGGTTGTTTGGTCAATTTATGAAACAGTGCAGAAAGCAAAGGGAAGGTCAATTTAATTCGTACCCAGCTGCTTCCTAGAGTCTCTACCCCTAACTCCTTTTACCTTCTTTGGTTTTGTTTTATTGGCTGCAATATCAGTGAAGCAGAGAGCATCTTATACTTTTTTACCGCCTTGCTGGCTCAAAAGTATTTCCTTGACATCCTCCTAATTCAAGCTACATTGGGCTTTAATGGGCTTTTTTTCTGCTCAAAAGCTTTAGGAATCTGTGATTCATTCTTGGTGAATCATCAGCTCAGAAGACACACCAAACCTCTCAAAATCTCCCTCTCTCAAAAACAAACAAACAAAAAAAAACACCTCTCTGCTTCTTTCTCTTTTAATTAAATTAAAAAGACAAGAAAACAAATGAGGGCCAACCAGAGGGAGGACTTCTTCCTAGACTTGTGGGACGCCAGGCTTTATAGGCTACTGGTCGCTTCTATTTACCCTACTGCATGATGGTCTATGTAGTTTGGTTCTATTCATTTGCTTGAAGGATCCCCTTCCAATCTTTCAGGGCATTTAGGAAAATTACGGAGGGCAGTTGTAGAGTGGATTAAGGCCTGGGGCTGACAGGCAGGCATCAGGCGGGGTAGGTGGTCTCCCAGAGTTGCAGACACTGGCTGTGGAGCAAGCTGTGTCTGTGCCATATCCACTCTCACTGTCCCCTCACAGAGGGTTTTCCTTGTTTTCTCTAGACCTCTCTTTTATCCCAACCATATTCTAAGGTGCCCATAGTAGACCAGTTAAAGGCTCATCATTTTGAAGTTTTTGTGCCAACTACTAAGTGCCTCTGATTGTGTGGCCCAAATTGGAAGAAAGCTAGTGAGTGACCTGGGAGCACAGAGCAGCAGGAGAGCAGGGAGGATTGCCGCACACACACCCCCCTCCCACAGTGTGTACGAGACAGGGCCCTGCTATGCAGTGGCACCTGGAGCTGGGCTGGCAGAAATCACTTCCCTCGAACTCAAATTCACTGCTGTCGAGTCCCTGCCTCTAGGACAGTGTAGAACTGACCCTGTTAGTTTCTGAGGCTCTTCTCAGGAGGAGAAAGTCTGGTCTTTATGCCATGAGGAAGCTGGTGGTTGTGAACTGCTGACCTTACAGTTAGCAGCCCAACCGGTGAGTACAAACTACTCCGCCAGACAGAGATCTGCAGGAGGTGTTAGGAGCCTAACTCTGGTTCCCACTGGCCTCCCTGGGTACTTGCCATTCCATCGGGTGCCTGAGCCCGAGCTCAGCTGTGGCAGGGCTCACTTTCCAGGATCCATCTGCCCAGAGGCACCTCTCCCATGTCATGTCCTCTTGGCAGACACCAGGCAAGAGCAGAAGCTGTTGTGGATGTCAGCTCTTCCGAATGGAGTAGGGAATGATAGGAGAAATATGTCCCCATTTTACTTCTGGGAAAAGAGCAGCAAACTCCCTGCCCCACGTGGGACATTGCCCAAGAGGTGCCCAGGAGCCAACCCCCCTCTTTATATAGCACACTTGGGATAAGAATTGGCCCCTCTAGCTTTCAGCCTCTAATGCAAATACCCTTCATCATTCCAAGGAAGATGTGTAGCAATACAGCCCCAGAGACTTCAGTTTGGAGTGGTGCTATGGCTCACGCCCGCCAACCCCATGCTTCTGACCATGCCATCTGCTGGCCTCATTCGCATTTCTTTCACGTACGCACAGGATCCGCGTTCTCCCTAAATCTGGCTGTGCACAACTCAGAAGTCTTTCATCTAAATAAACAAATATTTTGCCAGCATCTTTAAACCTGTTGCCTCCATAAGTAGCAGTAATAAGGTACATCTGAGTATCTGAAGTCAGGGCAGCTGCAGGGAGAATCGCTCACTGCACACACGTGTGATATGCCATCGGGCTGCAAAGAGAGGTCTTTGGAAATCGAAACCTGTGTACAGATGCTGCCTCCCTGCTGAGGGCAGACTACATAATGATCAGTTTAGCAGAGGAAAGGAAGGCTCTTTGTACACATGGGACATTCCTGGGGAAAACAGATGACAGCCTGGGACTTCCCCAATGACCCTGTCTGATCTCTTTCTCCAAAGCCTGTGTTGATCTCCTTCTCCAAGCTCTCAAGTGCTGCTGGGATCCACATGCCACACGGGAGTGGCTTTAAAGGACAGGCATCTCTTTTCTTACAGTTCTCCGGGATGGAAATGTGACGGGGCCTCAGCCTTCCATGGTTTAGACCAACCTCATGCGGTATCTGGCTTCAAGGTTGCATTTATGCATCTCGGTGTCTAGTCTTCTTGCACGCTCAACCTATTGATCGGTTATATGGTAGAAGGAGATCCCTGATGGCATAGTGGTAACATACTGGCCTGATGACACCAAGGTCTGCAATTCCAAACCACCAGCCTCTCTTCAGAATGAAGATGAGGCTTTCTTCTCCCTTTAAGAATTACAGTCTCAAAAAGCCATAAGAGCTGTTCTGCTATGAGTAGGGACTCAGCGGAAGAGAGTTTTGAGAGGTTTATTAAGGAAGGATATTCACTTAGGTTCCATTACATTCTGTCCCTCCCATTCCATCCCATCCCATTCCAGAAGGAATTCTGTTCTCCCTAAAGCCTATTGGCTTAATCCCATGTAACTACTGTATGGCAACAACTAGAGCAGTGTTGGAGCAAACCACTGGTCAGAGCTGGTCAAGTTGACACACAGCTTCTCCATCACCTACTCAGCTTCTCGCATCAACCCAGCAAACGGCACACTTGCTCCCTCACAGGAGTGAATGAAAAGAGCAAAATCCTACATTCACCCCCAAATCAAGGGTGTTTGGGTCAAGCTTTGAAACGGATAAAAAGAAGAGGACAGGTATCATTTCGGTTGCCATTACTCCCTGGGCGTCTCCCTGCTGACTCACTTCCCATTACCCCACTCCCCCAGGTTTGCAGACAGCATGGAGGAGCGAGTGATTTTTTTCTGTCCATGTGTTTTCAGCTCACCCTAGTAGAGTGGCTTAAAGCCAGAGAGAGACGTCTCATTGGGAGGGATCCCCTCTTATCGTGGAGTCAGAACGAACACAGAGTTGTCCTTCCTGTTATCTGAATTCAGATTATCCAAGACTGCTGAGATTTTGAGGATGTTGCCCTTTAAATCTTGGCTCATGTAGAGTGCAAAAAATGAATGTAGAAGATAACTATACAAACAGCATGACCTCGCAGGGTCACAGTTGTAAATGTCTACACTGTATCAAGATCCAGCATTTATGGATTTTAATGAGACGAAGTAGGACCTGGATGTTACCACATTGTGAGCTGTGTTTGACGCAAGTGCTTGCACTCTAGGGAAAAAAACATACTGCGGCTAAATCAATTTGTACTTAGTGATGAGTAATGGACTTTCAACATGCGAAGCATGGAATAGCATCCCAGGAACTTAAAAGCATTTATTTTTTTAAACGGGCTAAGAACCTGAATCCCACGACTTTCACTGTACTTTCACTGGGATTTTAGGCTAGGAGATAGTGTGTGTGTGTGTGTGTGTGTGTGTGTGTCACTATGTCATAAAGACATAGATGGAAGGAGCGTTGGTGGTGTTGTGGACCCAAGTTGGGCTACCAGCTGTCAGCCGAGCCCTTGGAAGCCACCAGTCAGGCTGTGGGAGAAAGGAGCAGCTTTCTTCTCCCATAGATTCTCAGAAACTCCCAGGAGGTCCTTCTAGCCTGTTCACTAGAGTCTCCGAGAGTCTGAACATGCTCAGTGGTGGTAAGATCTGTTTTACTTCTGCTGCCCTCCCACCCTGTAAATGGGCACAGGCTGCTTCAAACAGCCATGAGCTTGGTATGTGGAATTGGGTGTGTATGTCACTTGTATTATATATATATATACATGATAATAAACCTACTGCATAGAATTGCAAGATCATGAAATGTCCCACAACATTGTGAAGCCCCCCCCTTATGTATAAGATTTTATGCAAATCATTTATTCTTGGTTATTTTCCCCTCATCTACAGAGTTTTTTTTTTTACCTCTTGGTGAAAGGACAATTTATGTTGTGGGGACTTCTAGATACTTGCCAAAGACTTTTCTCTCCTACAGAAATTGGGAGCATTTGGGTAGATTTGTTGTTTGTAACAAATAATGATACCATTATCCGCAGTTCTGGTTTGATGGAAGCTACAATATGTATGGGCTTTGCCCTTAATACCTGCAGGACTTCAGTTCAAACGTGGGTCCACGGGTGGTCATTTATGCTATAGAGCTGAGAAAACTCACCTCGTCAACCCAAATCCAATTCCAATTCCAATCAGTTGGGCAGAAAACCTTGTTCCATCTGGCCTCCTGCTGTTACTTGCATTTGAAAAAACCCTACCCAATCATGTTACAAACCACAAAAGCCCTTTATAACCTCTGGTTAACATTTTATCCCTCTTCTTCTGTGTCTGAAAATGATTGACCTGGTTTCAGACTATTTTCTCTGATGTACAGCAGCCTGAAATTCACTTGTTATCTCGGTTCAATTAAACGCAAACTTATTGGTTTGCAGCCCACAATAGTCCAGCCACAGCTTAGCGAAACCTTTTCCAGAAGCCAGTGGTAAGCAGCTCTGTGAATGTGGCCCAGTGACAAGAGAGATGCATGTGCCCCTTTGTTACACTGTTTGTATTTCACAAAGGCTTAGGAATGGACATGTTTTAAAACCTGAGATCATCATTCTGCACGGGAACGTATGTGTATGTGTCTCTGTGGCATAGAGAGTATACACAGGTGCAATAGTGACGCGTGGTCATCATACCTCTTCCTTCGCTGTCTGCTTACCCTGGCATAGGAATCGTCTTGATAAGCAGTGCTTCTGCAATTCCGCAGAACCTCTTCAGTGCCATGTGCTAGCTTCGACATCCCAGTTTGCTGATGATCCCTGAGACCAAGAACCAATCCTGACTATTGCAACTAAGTGGATGGTCCGAAGCAAGATCCCCTTTGGTTCTATCTCCCTCAGGGACTCTGCAGGACCTTGGGTGGCACAGGATGTGTGAATATGCTATGCTGAACATTGGCTGTTCTCACCCATCCAATAGCAACACGGAAGAAAGAATCCAGAATCTACTTCCATAAAGATGACTGTTATTAGGTGCCGTCAAGTCATGACCCTTTGTGATAAAGTCTACATTATAAACTTCGGCTCTTTTCCTTGTAAAACCCATGGCTGGGTGTGAACCTTGGGTGAGCAGTCAGGCTGTCAACCACTTTGCCACTGCATCATCATCAAGACAACCATACACGATGCCGTGTGGAACTTCTCTAGTATATGTGTGCTAGACTTGCTTGGAGGTTTAGTTTCTGGCTTTGGGGGACACCCCCCCCCCGCACGCTGCTTGCTGAACTTTGATCTTGAGTGGCAGGGCGGGGTGTGGGGTAGGGAGGAAGAGGCTTGTTTGGCTGAACCACACACACACAAAAATCCTGTCTGGCCCTTCATGAACATGCTCAGGAGTAGACAGATGATGAAGGAATGTCCAACTCTCTTCTACCCCCATCAATTATCAACTCTTCAGACTGTTTTGTTAAGTGGCAATTCATTTTCTGGTTGTTGTTGTTGTTGTTTAAGAAATTCATTACACAACTGCCATCCACCATTTGACATTTTAATAGCCTGGCCAGCCTTAGCTCAGGGAAACGTGCCAGTTCCACGAACATATTTAACAAAAGGGCACTCATCGTGCCACTCTCAGCCCGACATTGAATAGCCCACTGCTACCCGTGACCCACCTTGCCATCTCCAACCTCCTCTGGCTCTGCCCAGAAGAAGGATCATTGACTTCGTCCATTTGCCACTGGCAGATGGGGCCCCACCCCCCATTATTCTTTACCTCTTCTGTCACAAAGGTTCCTTCCATCACACAGGTGTTGTTTTCCCTCTGGGTTTAGTGATTCGTGGAATGGCCACACTGAACTCCCAGACAGTACTCACCATGTGTGGGGTGGGCCAGGCGGGTGGGAGGTGGACGTCAGGATCAGTAAACAAAAGGATGCAGTCAGTGATCCGGCAGCCTAGTCTCTCTCCAGTCTTCAGCCTCTCAGCCTTGTGGTCCCTTGGCTTTTGCCTCAGTGAGTCAGAAAGCCAACCCACTGCCCTGCCTCACAGTCTCTCAAGCTCTGTGCTGCACTTCTCTTCAGTTTCATGATCTCCTTGTCTCTGCCTCTGAACCCAACCTGACTCCTTTGTTCTGCCCCATGATCCTCATGCGACAGCCTTGGTGCCTCCTATCCTCAACTCTGCCACTTCAGAGTAAGATCCCAAACATGCTCCACTGAAGGTCCCGGGATTTTTTTTTTCCTCTTGCTGCTGAAGTGGATTGGATGCAAGGGTGGTTTTTATCTTGCAGCTGACCATACCCCAAAGGAAATGAAACAAAAGGTGGTGATTTCGTTCAGACCCTTAGATGAAGTGGACACTCAGAATATACTCCGCTGTAACTCTCCCTCTCTCGTGGAGAGCTTCCTCCAGAATGGGATTCTTAGCACAGACAGAGACTATAAGAGACCCGTCCATCACATAGGGGAGCTTGGCTAGAACAGCGGTTCTCAACCTGGAGGTCATGACTCCTGTGGGAGTCAAACAACCCTTTCATAGGGGTTGCCCAATTCGTGACAGTAGCAGAACTACGATTATGAAGTAGTAAATAATTTTATGGTTAGAGGTCACTACAACATGAAGAAGGTTGAGAAGCACTGGGCTAGAAGGAAATTGACTACATCTCAAATATGTAGGGTTCTTTATAGATTGGGCTGGTTTTGAGAAGGCATTCACTAGACCTGTCTGCACGGTGAAATCGATCCACGCAAGGTGACCAGATGGTGCTTGAAAGATCAACAGCCTAGCTTCGAGCAGCCGAGAGAGACACACAAGCCACCTTGGTAAACTCATTGACAGGCTGTTACTCTGGATACATTAGGGAAACAAATCCACAGAAACTCATATGTTTAGAAGAATGTTTTATATAAAGGGTAAGTGTACATAAAGAAAGCATCCCATCCCAGTGGTGTGCAAGCCCACAAGTCCAACATTAGCCCATATATCCATCACCAATCCACAAAGCCCTCCTCCATCTCATAAAATAACCACAATGACTCCAACTGCAGAAGAAAAGCCAAAGCAGTGGGTGTGTAAGCCTCTCAGTGCTGGCAGGGTCTCCACACACCTGCTCCAGCACCCAGGGCTGCATCGGGGTAGGTCCATGTGGCTTCTCCTCAGGGATGTCTTGCAGGAAGTGAGCCTTGTCAGTTGAAGCAGGGAACTGGCTAAGGCAGCTGCACCCTGGTCCGACCACCAGAGAGCAAGATACCTGAGAACTAAAGAGATGAGGCTCACCGAGCCATTCATCTCTCCCCCCTTTCATTAACCCCACATGTGTTTATCAGCCAGGTTGGCACAATAAACCTTAATTATCTCTCTGGCAAATGATGGCAGCTGTCTAGATGCCTGTGGAAGCAACATGTGATTCAGCAGACCGCAAGAGAGCTACTTGAGATACTGGGAAGGAAAGAGAGTTGGACACAACAAAGCAAAACCCCTGCAGTTGGGAGACAGACTTCTCAGGCCCACCAGGCTCTTCAGCTTTAAATAGTTAAAGGGATTCACTTGTAAAACTGGTTCCTAAATGCCAGCATGCTTTAAGAGCATCTGGGGATGTGGTAAGACTCAAAGCCTTCCTCCATCTCATAAAATAACCACCTGTATTTTGGATCCCCAAACTTGAAATTCTAACAAGCTCCCAGACATTACTGGGGTCCAGGTTCTTCTTTTGACAACCACTGGATCAGATCCTCTTTAAGGTCCATCCCAAATCTAAAACCTGACAGCACTAGAGAAGATAGAAGCCAAGAAGGAAAGGGGACATTTAGATTTTAAAACACTTTCATGGAAGTCTTTAATGGAAATAATAGGAAGATTGTGTATATGTACACACACACACACACACACACACACACACTTCACCATGAAAGGAATGGAATCTCTTATTCGGCTATAAATCCTCAATTCATAGGCAAAGAGGAGGAAAGAAATTAACATACCCTATGAAGTCATTCTTTACAAGGCATTTTACATATGGTTACCTGACAGCCACCTGCAGTATCCGGCGAGTATGTGAGGGACCTGAGGCTCCAAGAGGTAATAGAATCACCTGCTATCATACCGCTTGCAGGAGGAAGAGCCCATTCAGCTCTCTGAAGTCACACTCCTTTTCCATGGGCCCAAGTGACCCTCATGAAGAGAGCGTATTACATGCAGACCACCCTCCCTGCTGGGCTGCCTAAGGCAAAAACAAAGCCAGCTTTCCCCAACTCCTTCAGTGCTTCCATTATGTTTTGAGTATTTTAAACAGTTCAAGGTGAACCTTCAAAAGGGGAAAGGGAAGGGAGGTGTTTGCACTGTTGAAGCCCATGAGTTTCTTCCCTAGACTATAACGCCCAGTGACTAGAGATAGGAGGTCGTGGAGGATGTTTAGAGGGTGTTATATATCTACTCAACAATAAAAATAAAACGATATCTTTGGTAAAACTGTATGGATCCAACAGGCTTGTTTGGTGTAGTGCTGGAAGAGGAGACCCCCTCCATCCTGAAAATGTTCTGTGACCACCCGGGGCTCATACCTGGGGATAGTGCAGGTCTGGCCGGCATTCTTTTCTGTGGAAACTGGGCTCCTAGTGACTTAGAAGTGACTCCTTCGCACAACATGGGTTGGACAGGTGACTGCTGGGATGATAACCTCACCGTCCACAGGAATACCGGGGCCAGCACCATGGGAGAATTCTCAATGACAGAATGATCAGTGCTGGGTAGGGTTTTGTTTTAAAAAAGAGAGGCTAGGGAAGATACTTTCTAAAGGACAAATACAAGGGTGCCCATTGGTAGAAGGGTTGATGATGGGGTCTTGAGAAGGATTTGGGGGATACCAAGTGCCAAAGCCCCGGAGCTTACTAGACCTTCATGCTATCAGTCTTTGGAAAGGTTGAACTGGGGCTGGCATCTTAATTCGCTTTGTGCCTGGTATTAATGGAAATGTGTGCTGCGTCGCTGAGAATTGTCAGCGTGATCAGCACCCCACTCCCCACATTTCCCTCCCTCTATGAGGTAGATTAAGTTTGCAAAGAGAAGCATTTAGTGCCCTCTGAATGGAAAGACACATCGAGGGTCCCTGGTGTTCAGGAAAAATTTCATTTTCCTTGAATGGGTTCCTGACTAAGGACCATCTATCTCGTGCCCTCCATTTCCGGAGCAGACCGAGAACAAATTAAAGCAGCTCTCCCTTTTCTTCGCTGCACTGCGTGTGCTGAGATGATGGCTCCCGGTGAATCCAGCCTTGGCTTACCCCTCTTTGGGGGGTTCCAGTCCACTAAGGAAGGCAGCTTGGGGTCCTCAAATTGGCCAAGACTCCACAAGCAAGCTGCTGAGGCATTCGATGGAATGAATATTGCCAAGCTGTTCCACCTCTCTCGGGGAGCGGTTTGATGGAGGCATCGCCTCTGAAGAGTATCTTCCAGGGGGAAAAAACAAAACACAAAAGAAGCCCAGCTCCAAAGTTGTTACTCTTCCAGGAAAGTGAGAGAGCCATGTATCCTCACCAGTGATAGGCAGGGGAAGACAGAATCAGTCAATTCCCCCAACGTAGCCCTTGGGCTGTGACAGCAGTAAAAGTGCTAGGCTGCTACTGGAAGTTTGGGGGTGCGGGCTTGGCCAAAGCACTTGTGAAGAAAGGTCGGTTCCCTAGAAAAAGTAGCCAATGAAGTCTGTGGAGCCCCCTGGGTCCATCCTGATGTTGGTGGGCCCACAATGAATCAGTCCACATACGAGCAACCAGGATGTCCCCCAAAGATCTGCCACTAGGAAAGCATTGCCCAGCAGTACCAAAGTCCTGCTGATGTCAGTCCCGGTGGCCATCTCAATCCTGTTCTATAAAAACAAACAGTTCTGTTGTCCCCGAGTCAGTTCCAGCTCAAAGAGATCTCAAGTGCTGCCAAGTAGAACTGCCTCGCTGGGATTTCTTGGTGGTTGCTTTCCCAGCTGCTGGACGGGTTTGAACTGCTAACCGTGAGGTTGATACCCAAACTAACCACCCACTACCTCTTGGTCCACTCTTCACTCCCAGTAAGCCTGCATCAGGTTGCCATGACTGTAAACTTTTAAGGGAACAGAGAGCCTCATTGATTTCCCTTGATACACCTAACTTGTTGGAACCGCTGGCCTTGTGGTTAGCAGCCCAATGTCAATCCAACACTGCCCCCAAGGCACCTAATCGAGTGCAGACATTTTGCTCCATTCAGAGACCCTTGGTATTGTGTAGCTGATGGCAAATAGTTAATTCTAAAATTCATCCTTCAGCGGATTAAATGCCCAGCTGGTGACTCAATTATAACACTTAATTGGTTTCTTAAGTAAAAAGGTTAAATTTTCAGCTACTGCCACTCATCATCTGTATATGTTAGTACTTAGAAGTATTTTCCTATTATTATATTAAATACTGGAAACTATCTGGTGATTTCCTTTGACCTGTGTTGCCGTGAAATCCATCACTTGAGCAGAGTGTTCAATGAATCCTTTTCAGCACACATATTTAGTTCACTGGCCCTGTGTTTCCTCCCTGCTTTTATATGTAATGTACTCCATATAAGGGAAAGGAAATCAGCTTGCTTGCAGCTGAGCCCTGCAAAAGAGCAATTAGGTTATATCAGAACAAACAGCTGTCAATAATGAGTGTTGAATGGAAACCCCAAGCAAAGACAGGCTTCCAGACATCTGTAGGAAGTGTGAAAATATTTTTATAACCTCATAGCTCAGGTCTGGACACAAGTATCATAGAATTTTTCCAGTTGTACCTGCTCAGCATTCGAAAATATGCTCTTACTGCACATATTGTGCATAAACTGGCCTACACTGTGTTTTTTTTAAAAAAGGCAAAACCATTGGCTGCCTTTGAAAATGTGTACTTTGATTTTATGTACTCAAAATGACAACTTTCTGGTTCAGATGATTTGATGGTGCCCCCTGGTCATAAAAGGAAACATCAGAATCATTCGGTTATCTATGTATCATGTCTTTCTAACCAGTTTTTTTTTTTTTTTGCTTGCTTTTCCATTTTTTTCCTTCTGTCTTGGGAGAAGAGCTCTGGCATCGTCTTATATATGGCATTTGTTTTGCTTGCATCTGGGGTGATTCTGTGAAAAAAAAGGCAACATGGGCTATTGGCATCTAGGCCGTAATATTTATCCTGATAAATCCAGGCATTCGTAAATAAGTCTCTGGACAAAATGCAGTGTTCAGTCTTGTTGGGTTATGTTTGTTTTGATTTTGTATGTTTTGCTGTATATGAAATCCTGGATTGGGAAGTTGATTGGGGTAATGGTTTCCAAAGGGCATTGCAGGGGGGTTGGTGGGTGATATCAATGAGTCCAAGGAAGAAGAAATGTCCTAAAATTGAGTTTGGTGATGATTACACAGTACTTTTGAATATGATTGAACTACTGAAATATATGAGATGTGAGTTGTAAGTCAGAAAAACTGGTGCAAAATGCATAGAGAACAACAATTGCTGGCAAGGCTGTGGGGAAATCGGATCTCTTCGATACTGCTGGCTGATCTACAAAGAACACAACCTCTGCAGAAAATAGGACCGTACTTCCTTTCAAAACTAGACATACGAACACCGTAAGATCCAGCAATCCCATTTCTAGGTATCTGTCATTTGCTTTCTCGATGGTGGCTTCTATGGGAATTGATTGCAGATCTGAATAAAATGAAACCCTCGACAATTTCAACCATAACCGTGGGCGAACCTGACATCTTTAAAAGCAGCATCTGTGTCTCCCCTTGTCGGATGCTGTTGAGTCTACTTCCGGCACTGTGGACATCTGAGGTGATTCTGCCTTATTGCAATCCTGTAGGGCAAAGTCAAACTGTCCTGGGGAGTTTCCAAGCCTGCCATCTTTATGGAAGCAGAATATCTCCTCTTTCACCCCTTGGAGCAGCTGGTGAAATTGAGCCCCTAACGGTTGGATTGTTAGCCTAGCCCTTGGCAAGTCACTACCAAAGGCTCCTAACCTGATGGGTGACATGTGCACCATCTTTCTGATAATTGTTATGTTTGAGCTTATGGTGACTGTTGGGTTCAGGCATATAGACAAGAAGGCTTCAAAAATGTTTGGGAAAATTCCATTATCTTTTCACCCCGCTTTCCCCATGATTTGTGAAGTCTCCTCCTATGGACCTGCTGTGGTTGTTAGGTGCTGTCGAGGCTGCTCTGGCCAGGTCCTGCGGCAGCATCACAATTGTTCTTAAGGTAGAGTCCATGGATGCACCCCCTGGGTCACGTCACCTGATCCAGGGCCTTCCTCATTCTGGCTGCCCTTCTTCTTCACCAAGCAGGAGGTCATTCTCTGGGCACTGGTCTCTCCTGACGAGGTGGACGCATAGTTGTTCCTGCCTCAAGTCCATGGTGATACACAGGAAAGAGTAGACCTGCCCCCGGGATGTTTCCAGGACTGTCATTATTTGAAGGAGCAGAAAACCTTATCTTTGAAATTCTGACCTTTCGGATCACAGCTGGACATGTCACCACTATGCTCTTGAGGCATCTCCCGGATACACACACACACGCACACGTAAATGCACACACATACCTAATTAATAGCCTATCGGCTCATTCTGTTGCCCCCATGTACTTATGTAACCCTAGGCATGCCCATTGTCATCCCGAGGTCGCAAGGTTGGATGAGAAACCCAGAGTTGTGTGAGTAGAGGGCACATGTAGGCACTACCTCCCTCTTCCTGCACATGGCATGACAGCCTAAGCTGGTAGCTCATGGACTGGTGTCCTTCCGGGGAGCTCTGAGGAAAATGCCACTCCTTTCAGTAGAAGTCCTATTCCTGGAACCAGGGCCCTGGGAAACAGGGGATGTGGATATGGGTTGTAATTTTACTCCTATAGAGAATGGCTGAAAGTTGGTAGTGACAGTGGCCATGACAGTTGGCTGTACTGACTCATAGATTCAGAGACTAGTCAAATCAGGCTCCTGAAGTCACCAAACCAGGTCAGCAGGGCTCCAGATACATGAGGCAGCCCTGCCCTCAACCATTAGTAAATTGAGGGACTGAGATTTAGCTGTCTTACAAAGGTTGCTGGGAAAAAGCACAGGACTGCCTATCAGGAGCCCCCAATGAAGCCAGCTGGAGTTGATGCCCATCCAGTGGAGTTGATGCCCAGAGGAGTTGATGCCCATCCACTTCTGGTGATGCTATGTGCGGGGGAGTAGATCTGTGCCCCAGAGTTGTCAGTGTATGTTTTTGGAAGCAGGTAACCACATCTTTCTTTTGAGGTCCCCTTAGGTTAAAGTGCACAGATTTTAACATTGGTAAAGCGGGACACCATTGACATAGGTGGAGGGTAAGAGGGGGTATATTCTCTTCCCGTTCTGCCGCCATTCCCTGGCTTGTCGTTCATTCTTTCCAAAAATCGGGACTTTATTAAAATGCCGCGGGACACAGGAAAAACCTCTTTTGGGGGGGGGCGGATCTAGATGTATGTTTTAATTTTTGCTGACCCGGCTAAAACATTGGCTGTGATTTCTTGACTTTGGCAGTTTTCTTTTTTTTTTTAACTTTTTTTTTAATGAATCATTTTATTGGGGGCTCATACAACTCCCATCACAGTCCATACATGCATCAATTGTATGCAGGCCACATTTACACACTTAAACCATCATCACTCTCAAAACATCTTCCCTCCATCCAGGCCCCCAGTATCAGCTCCCTATATTTCCCTTTCTCTCCCCCTCCTCCATGAAACCTTAGTAATTTACAAATTGTTATTATTTTCATACTGAACACTGTCCAGTGTGTCCCAATACTCACTTCCCTGTTGCCCGTGCCCCAGAGAGGAGGCTACATGTAGATCCCTGAAATTGGTTCTGCCTTTCTATTCCACCATCCGTCCATCCTCCTGGTATTACCGCTCCTATTACTTACTAGTCTTGTGGGATCATCTATCCTAAATTCCCCATGTTTCCAACTTCACTGTACATTTCCTGGTCTATCTGGATTTATATGGTAGAATTGTGATCATGATAGTGGGTGGGAGGCAGCATTTGAGAACTAGAGGAAGGTTGCATTTTTCATTGATACTACCCTATATCTTAACTGGCTCATCTCCTTGCAACCCCTCTGCAAGAGAATGTTGCTTCACCTATCGATGGGCTTTGGGTCTCTAATCTATACTCCCCCTCATCGATAATGATACAATTTTAGCTCTTTGATGCCTGACATCGGATCCCTTCACCACCTCGTGATCACACAGGCTGGTGTGCTTCTTCCATATGGGCTTTGTTGCTTCTGAGCTGAATGGTCGCTTGTTGACTCAAGCCTTTAAGATCCCAGATGCTATATCTTTTGATAGCCGGGCACCATCCACTTTCTTCACCACATTAGCTTGTGCACACATCGGGACTGTCCTTCCAAAAACGGGACGTCTGGTCACTTTACCTTAGATGGAATGGGAGCTCCTGTGGCGTATTGGTTATGCATTGAAATACTAACCAACAAAAGGGTCAGCAGTTTGAGACTACCAGTCACTCAGTGGGGGAAAGAAGAGGCTTTCTATTCCCATAAAGATTGACTGTCTCATATCTGCCACAGGGGCGGAGCAACCTTAGCCTAGAGCAGTGGTCGGCAAACTGCGCCTCATGAGCCACATGCAGCTCTTTCAGTCTGAACGTGCTGCTCTGAGTCACATTGAAAACATCTGAAGGTTATTGTTTCAGATCACAGGGATTTCATTTGTTTGGAAAAACATACTTAAGGTTCTTGAGTGGTTTTTAAGTTGTTAGGAGGGACAGGTAGAGCTCTCAAGAGTTTGCCAACTCCTGCGCCTAGAGGGGACACAATTAATCAGTAGCAACATAGTATTTTTTGGGGGGTGTGGGAGTGTAGTGAACCCCTGACCAATCAAGCCAGTGAATCATTTGTAGGAACCATCCAGGTACTCCAACCCTGGATGAACCCGAAAACTGGTGGATTGCCGCTTATAGGCGCAGAGTAGATTGGGTTTCCTTTGTGTTTCCAGGGCTGCCACAAAAACCGATTGCTTTAAGGAGGCAGCTCCTCCTCCAGCTGTATTTTGAGCGCCTTCCAACCTGAGGGCTCACCGTGGAACACTGGATCAGATCCAGTTCTGCTGCTATTCACCAGGTTTTCATGATCACATATTTGGCCGTGTCCTTAATTCATAGTCTTTCATCATCTGGAAGAACTGCTGAAACTCACCCACCACCTGCTGGAATTTTCAGTACAGGTGGCGAAGTTTCAGGTTTCATAGCAACACACGCAACCACCACAGTACAGTCACCTCCCACCTGAGAGATGGGTAGAGGCAGTCCTGTTTACTGATTGCCTCTTCTTTCAAAATACAGATAATTTTATCTCATTCTAAGCAGAGGTCAAACTATGGACTAAACTGGTGTGTAGTGTGAAGAAAGTCTGTGCATAAACAGCATAATAGCACCATCTATTCCCTAAGCATCTTTCAGTGGATATCTATTAAGGGTCAGTCAAATTCCAATTACAGGGCCGGCTGAGACTGTTTCTGCTTTTGGCTGATGGGTTCTTCCATTCATCTAGCAAATGGGACTATGTTAGCCTATTCAGGTGTTCTTCGTGGGAACACATTAGCCTTCTAATATATTAGGAGCCTCATATTTTCGGAATTATAGGGATGACTCTGGAAAGTCCCATTGAAATGAAACCAAGACAGGCCATTTGGGGAGGATTTTTTTTTAAATTACCTATTTGGAAAGAACAATCAGATTTGGTCAGCATGCCTTTTGGGAGACTCCTCTGGTGGAGTGTCATCTGGAGAAATTACCCTTGACCACCCACCTTCCACCACCCCCTAAGTTCTAGACTTGAGACCACATCAGGTCAGGACCCCTGCATCCATGACTCTGCTGCTCTTCAGCTGATCATCAAGGAAGGCCCTTGACACATGCACAGTTCCTTCTTCGCTCCTCTCTGGAGTTGCCAGAGTTCTCGGTCACCTCAGCCTAGCCTTTGCTTGCTTCATCTGACTCTTTGCCACGCACACTCCTCTCTTCAGGAGCTCCTGCCTCCCCCTTCTCAGCTGCCACTAGCACGTGAGAGCAGGGATGGGTTTATACATTCTTTATAGCATATGTCATGGAAGTCATGTCTGGGCTGGGGGTCTATCTTGTGTGACCGTGGATGGTGGTCCCATCTTCATTCTTTGCTTCCCTAAGAACCTTGCTATTGGATCTCATAGGATGAACATCTATTAGTTTTTTTTGTTTTTGTTTTTTTTAATTTTAGGCATCACTGCCCTCAGGTGGTGGGAGTAGGAGGCCCAGCCTTTGCTCCTGGGAGCCGGAATTGAACCTCCATCCCAGTGGACTGCAGTCCCGCGCACAACCACTACGCCACCGGGGCTCAGCCCCGAACATCTATTAGTTTTTTTATTTTGTTTTGTTTTGTTTTTTTAGGCATCACTGCCCTGGTGGTGGGTAGGAGGCCCAGCCTTTGCTCCTGGGAGCCGGAATTGAACCTCCATCCCAGTGGACCGCAGTCCCGCGCACAACCACTACGCCACCGGGGCTCAGCCCCGAACATCTATTAGTTTTTAATGATGAGTTTTCTGATATCAATATGCATTTTTTATTTTTAATTTCTAATTTTGCACGATCATCTTGTTTCTGTTTTTTAAAAAGTCTTCAGCTCTAGTGAATATGCCCTCTCCCACCACCATTTCATTCTCTGCTGTTATCATGGTTTCTTTGTCTTTCTAGATTATTCTTTGTGCATGAACATATGCACCTATACAGATGCATAATCTTGCTCTGCAAAGATTGTTTGTTTCCATAAATGGTGCCGTGAGTAGAACTGCTCCCCTAGGGTTGCCACCGGCAGTCAGTCCTTACAAGAGTCATGGCTTCATGTTTCTTCCCCTGACTGACTGGTGACTTTGAACTGTTAACCTGGAGGTTAGCAGCCAAACACTTAAGCTACTACCTCATAAGGTGTTGCTTAGAAATCCTTATTATCAACGTGTAACATTACCTCCTTCCTTTCAACAGCAACAAAATAGTCACAATATTGAAAAACAATTGATTCATGAACTCATAATAAAAATGGCTCTACCACTTCTTTTGCCATTTCACATACTGTTTTGATGTAAGATTCTCTGGGTGTATGTGTAAACATAACTGCTAACAGATTGCTAGAAAGTGCTGCCCACCAAATATATGTATTTGAAATTTTAATCAACACTTGGGAGAATGCTGCCCTCCTTGACAACAAAGTGGAAAAGAGTCTAATTCCCACTGTTTTAAAGCCAACTGCCGTAAGGCTAAGAGATCAGACATGTCACCTTCCCTCCTTGGTTTCTCCCTATTCTGATACCAACTGTCCCTCCCATAGTGCTCTACTTTTCTACTGGGTTCAGTCACCCTAGACAGAACTCACAGACACTATTCCCCATTGTGAAGGTTTGTCAGAGAAGTTAACCAGTTGCTACAAGCCAAGATCAGCACACTTAAGAATACAGTGATTAAGCAGCGCCTTTCTTAGCCAAGAAACAAGTTGTCTCTCTTTCTAGCCTACAGCCTCTCTGCCATGTGGTCTCCTGACCCCTGAACCAGGAAGCCTTTTTGTTGCTTGACCTAAACTCCTCATAGTCTTGGCAAGGCTCCTTTGTTCTGTCTCAGTCTGCATGCCACAGCCTCTGCTGTCTCTACTCTTTCTAAGAGGGATCTTGCCAGAACTCTGCTGGTGACAGTTCTTTCTTGATGGTTCCAGAATTCTCTCTTTGCTCATTTCTTAGATAGTTCTCTTGCAACCAGAGGCCTGGTGGAAGCGACTTGAGTCCTCTGTGTCTGAATTACATAGTTGCAGAGAACTGGATAGATGAGCCATATTTAAACAATTTCACTTCAATGTAAGATTGATCTCTCAAACAACTCTGATATGCAAATATATAGTCAGTGCTCAATAGACTACCTAAAATGTATTGCAGTACAGTGACGATTTGTCAAACAGTTCATATATTTTTAAATTTTACTTCTTGCTAAAATCTAAAAATGATTTCGGCAGAAGAATATCTATATTTAAAAAGCCCATACAACTGCTACAAGAATTCTAGGTGAAGGGAATTCCAGCACCTCCTGTGATGGTCAGTATGTTACAGAGAAAAGGAGTCTGGCAACCGAGTGGGTTATAGTTGAGCTGCTAACCACAAAGTCAACACTTCAAAACCACTAGTCAGAATTCACTTGATGGCAGTGAGTGTGGTGCAGTGTGATCTTTAAGAGCATGGTTCTCAACTTTCATAATGCCGCAACACTTCCATACAGTTCCTCGTGTGATGCTGACTCCCAGCCATAAAATTATTTTCGCTGCTACTTCATAACTGTAATTTTGCTACTGCTATCAATCGTCATGTAAATATCTGATATGCAGGATATATTTTCATTGTTGCAAATTGAACATCATTAAAGTATACTGATTCATCACAAAAATAATATGTAGTTATAGATTGTGAGACATTTGTTTCTAATGAAAAATCAATGAAATTTTGTCTGGAAGCATGGTGTAGCATGGGTACCAGTCTTTGCTCTGGGTACTCATAGGTGGTTATATCTGTGTGTATGCGGACATGCCTGGAAATGGATAGAGGAGCAGTGTCTTGATTCCTAAAGCCATCGGAAGTATGTCTTAGGCGATCCCTGTGAAAGAGTCGTTTGAGCCCCAGATGTCCTGGTGGCACTGTCCGATTGGCATTGGGCTGGTAGCCACAGTAGGGACAGTTCAAACCCACCAGTCGCTCCTCAGGAGAAAGGTGAGACTGTCACCTCCTCCCATAGAGATTTGCATCCTCAGTATATACAGGGTGTCTGTAAGTCAGAATCAGCTCAACTCCATCGCAGTGGTTGGTGGGGGGTGGGGGGTGGAATGGAGAAATAACTTTGGCAGTGCAAGATTGACATGTTTGCTGCCTACTAGAAGGTTAGTGCTTTCAAATCCACCAGCCAGCCAGTCTTTGTAGAAAAGACTGCAGCATCTGATCCCATAAAGTTGTAGCCTAGCAAACCCTCATGGGCTGTTCTATCTTGGCCTATGCAGATCCCGTCTGTCTGGTTCGACTCATTGGTTAAAAAAAAAAGGCAATGTGTGTCCATTAAAACATTTTCAACTTTGTAAAGTCACAGTCACATGGTGGCTCCCCAGGATGGTCGCCTGACGCATCCAACATCCTCCTCAGTGTCCTTGTCACCAATGCTGCATTTTTATAGACCTTCCATTCAGAAACGCCATTCTGGCCTCGCCGAACCAGAGCATCCAATCACATTACAGGCTGATCTATGTACAAGAGGCTCACGGTGGTTTGGGATCCATATTTTACTGCCTTTATACCCAAGGAAATGATCCATGAACTCTCCTAATTGTGTTTCCTCTCTCTGCCCGGCCATCGAAGTAGCAGTAAAGGGTCAGCATGCCAACTCCCCCACATTAATCAGAAAAGCCAACTTCCAAACACATTCCCCAGGATGCTTTTAGCACAAAAGAGTCCCCTTATGCCTCTTGATTTTTCTTTCTGCACATTACAATCGTATCGCATCACGGGACATTAAGCATATTTCAACTCTTGGGACTAACTCAATCATGTTTTTGGAAATTGAAAACAAATGTTGTAACTGGATGAATGGTAATATTGAAGTAATAACAATTTCCTACTAGGCAGAGTTGTTTAATGGATTGCATAGTCTCTCGGCTTGTAAACACACTCTCACTCACTGAAATTGAGGTTCTGTGTGTGGTCGGTATTGTTGTTGTTGTGATTGTTGTCATTTAAAAGGCTAAACATCTGACAGGAACTCCATTTGCTGCAGAAATTACGGCACATAGGTAGCCTTCACTTGGGGTCTGATTGATAATTGTCCCCAAGGGAAAATAATCTAATGTGTGCCTTTCAAGTTCTTGGGATAATTGGACCCAGCACAATGTGCAACTGGATTGAAAAGCACCGTCCTCTTCCCTTTTTGCTGGAATTTTCTGGAACATAATAAATGTACTGAATTGTGCTGGTCTCAGCTTGAAGCTCAGGGCTGGCGACTCCTGTTTTTAAGATAGAAAAATCTGTCTCTGCGCTTGGCAACGACACCAACCAGAAACAGATAAGGGCATGGTGTGGGTTTTGCTGTTCTTATCGTGTTGCAGGTTGAAGGCTGTAGAAATGATGAAAACAAACAGCCCTAAATAGGCTTCCGTCATTATCACTGCTCCAGGGAGCCAGTTGCTCAGGATCAAAGACAAATGCATTTGCTTTTAGAGCGACAATCCTTCATTGTGAGAGCACACTGGGCTCGGCTACTGAGGGGCCAGGGCAGAAGCAAAGCGGAGGAGTACGTTGGAGAAGGAAATACAAACCACACTGCCATGGGGACTCGGGCATTCACACACGCAGGGGCTGGAGGACTTGTAAGGCCTCTGAATTTCAAAGTTGAAATTTCTTAAGGGAAAAATTTGTGTAAATCCCCTCTGTAGTTTGTGATTTCAGAACAACTGGAGTAAAACAGAAGTTGGAGTATTTCTGTCTCTTCAGATTACGAGAACATGCCCTTCTCAGAATAAACATGTATCAGAAGTTTATTTTCATGCCAAAGGCTTTAAAAATGACCGTCCGCATGCCATGGATGGCAGAGAGTGTATCATCTTTTGAAATTCGTGGTTTATGTGGCAACATATGAATCAAGTGGATCCCCTTCAGCTTCTCTGGCCTGGAGAGTTGGGGCACTTGGCAAACACAGTGGACGCCAGGAAGCTACTTTCTGTCAAGAAGTTCGTAGCCTCCCTCACAAGGATAGAGATGGAGGGGGTTAAGATGGAAGTCCATTCATTTTGTTCGTGGCAGCATTGAAGTTGAGTCATACACTTCTCAACTGACATTCGGAAGGCCTGGGTTCAATCCCTGGTTGGGGCAGCTCATGTGCAGCCTTCTGGTGGAGAAGGCTGTGCCTTCCTTGCTGTGATGCTGTCCAGGGCTCAGTAGAGCTTCTAGGCACAGACAGACTGAGAAGTAAGGCTTAGCAAGTGATTTTCCCTAAATCAGCCCAAGAAAACCCTCTGTGGGTCACAGCAGACTGCTCCACAACTTCCCCGGGGGAGGGAAAGCGTGCAGGAGAGGACTGGCTTGGTTTTGTCCCATTGTGCACAGGTTGCTTTGTGTGGAAGGATGATTTGACAGTAGCTCAGGGCAACAACAATTAGGTAGAGATCCCTGCTTCTGCTCCTAGGTAAAGGCAACAGAAAGAAGCCCTCACGTACACTCAAGAAGAATACTATCCATGAACATTTCAGAGGAAGTGTGATTCAAAACCTATGCCAGCCAACTGAGAGAACTGTCAAGGGAAAGAGCCCAAGAGCCATTCGAAATGATGGAGGTGACTGTGCGGTTCTAAATGTTATAGGAGGGTCATAAAAATGCAACCTGTGGTGATAATCACTTTGAGAAGAATTCATACCAGACTCGTCCCAAGGAGTTGGGGAATTCCCAACTGATCCATCATGAGCTTCAGCTACAGTTCCCTCCACCCCACCTTTCAGGAGGTTACCTCCCCTTCCTGGGAGCTGCAAATCGATGCCACATCCCACCAAAACTGATACAACGTGGAGGATTTGTCTTCCATAGTGGTGCGTGTTCTTCAGCCCCAAAGCCAAAGATCAGGCTCACCAGGGCTTACCAAATGCAGGGTCCAGAGCCAGAAGCCAAAAAATGTCCTAAAGTCCCAGTGAGTCCTCTTACTTTTCTTAGGGCTCATAGAAGTCTGGCTTTCCAGGAGAGGTGATGAGTGAAAGGAATTGTACGGAAACACCAGTCTATCTCCTGGGAAAACATAAGGTGTACTCTGGTTTGAGTCTGGTCCTGAAGTAGGGTCTTAGGGATGTCATTAAAGAAACAGAGTCTGCAGCCTGATTCACCTAAGGGTGAATCTAAGACCTCACCTAAGAGTCAGATCTTTCATCTCATCTCATACCGTTCCCCACAATGGGATGATAGCCAAATGTATATGAAGTCCAGAATTATGATAGGGAATCATGACTAGAAGGGCCATATGAATTGAACATAACTCTCAATCCCCAAAATAGAAAATAAGTATGTGTAATATGCCCCCTTTGCCTCATTGGCATCCAGTCCCCTGGCTTTCTTTTCATTACTGAAAGATACTGAGCTCTTTTTTTAGCCTCGGGCCTACTTTGGCGGCATTGTCTGTCAGGTTCCCTGACCCGTCTTTATTCAGCTAACCTCTTTAGGTATCAATGTAAAGAACACTTACTCATAGATGCCCTGCCAGCATCTTTCTTACTCCTTACCACCGTACAGAAATTATCCAAATTTTTAATTAATTGTTTATCCGGTGACTGCTTGTTTCTTATCTAATTCCACCCCCACCCTTCAAAGAAACGCTAATCCCCAGGAGAAAAAGTTCTCCACGGCTGTCACATATGGTAAAAACTCAGGGACTATTTGAGAACTTCCTCCGCCTGCCGCATCTTATGAAAGAACAGACAGCAAATGTGGATGGGGCAGGAAGTCATGAATACCTTCCTGTTTGATGACTAGCATCATCAGTGTGTGCTGGCAAATGTTTAACATCAACTTACCTGAAAAGTAAATGCACACAAAACTATAGTGTTTGCCAATTTCCTTGGTGTAAATGCTCCCACCAGGTAAATACGAATCTCTTAAGCTATAGACATGAGGTCACCAAATGCAAAACAGAGATGAGGTGCATGGCAGCAATGCATCCTGTACTGTTTCTGTTGCAAGGGCACAGAAAATAGTAAAATGCACTCAAATAACTAGGAAGGGATGAGCTCTGCGTATGCCCTGCCTTTATGTGCACTGTCATGATCTAAGTGTCAGTCCATATCATTTTATCTTGACGATGACTAACATACGGCCCCCATGAGCTGCAGCAGACTTGGATGCTGCTAACGGAGGATGATATATTTTATTAGGTGATGGTTGCTGATGGCATGGGAGAGAAAGCATCGTGAAGCAGGGGCAGGGCAATGGGATGTGACTATAAATTTTAACATCTGAGCACCTGCTGTCGGATGCCCGCTCTGCCACTTCCCATTAGCAATATGACTTGGGGGCAGGTCCCCAAACACTGTGAATCAGAGAAGGGGAAAGGACTGACATTTCCCGAATGCCCCAGGGCGCCAGGCTCAGTGGTGGGAATGCGCTGCCTTGCCATCTCATTTAACATGCCAGGATCTGGGGAAGCAGCGTGTCCCTTCAATGGTGAGGCATTAGCTGTTGGAAATGGGAGAAAGAGGAGCAGGTAGCTGGAGGGGGTGGCTGAAAGCCAGGTTTTAAAAGCCAGATTGCAACATGATCCAGTGTCGGGGCGGGGGGGATGCGGGGGGGGGGGGTCTCTCGTCATCTCCCCACCCCCTTTCCATCTCCTGCTCCTTGTCGTCAGCTGGATCTAAAGATGGAGTCCCTGCCTACAAGGACCTCCTCTTCCTGTATCTGCCAACTATTTCCTATATTCAATTGGGCCTCAAAACAGACTAGTGGTGGAGGCCCCCTCCATCAAGAGCCAGGAGCCCTGGGGGCACCACAGTTGAGGGCGTGGCTGCAGAAAGAAAGGGGAGTGGTTCAGAAGCCCCACCCCCAGCCTCCTGCCAGGGAAAGATATGGTCAAGATCTGAAAAGATTAACTCCCTGCCCCCCAGCCAATTCCAATCTTTTAGGAAAGTAGAAAGCCTCACCTTTCGCCCCCGAAGCACCTGGTCCTTTCAAACTGCCGACCTTGCTGTTAGCTAACTGACACATAACCCGTGACACCCCCAGGTCTCCTGGGGTCGTTCTGTGTTACATGGGGCCAAAGGCACCACAAGAGAATAATGGGGTTGACATCATTATCACTTGTCACGATTGAAGAAGAACAGGGAGGAAGTTCAGCGACTTCCTAAGGTCACGGGGTCACTTGCCCTCGGGGAAATTATGTTTCAAAGCAGGGCTTTGAGCGGTTGTAAATGATTTCGATGGCCCTACAGAAACAAGGGCAGCATACGCATTGCATAGCAGCCTATTCTCTTGCTCAAAGATGGCGACCAGTCACACTGACACATCCTGAAAAGGGTACATTTAGTCAGCTTGTTTGAATGTTTCCAACGTGAGTCAAAATCTTACAGCAAGAGACTTAGTCATTAGGCAATATATCAGCCGCCCTGGGGTTCATGGAACAAGACTGAGCCTAATCGGTTTGAAACTGTATTCTTTTGCTTCAAATAAAATGACATAGATAATATGTAAAGCCCTGAAAGCTCTTCAGGAGAAGAGGAAATGTATACAATGCATATAGGACTATGCATATAGAATATGGAATGCACATCAAATATTAAAAACTATACATCATTTGAGGACCAGCTCCTTTAGTGTCTTTCATTTAAAAAGAAGAAGAACACAGCAAGATTGGGCAAGTTAATACTATTTCTCCTTTTGAATCGGGGAAAAATTACTTTGGCTTAAGTCATAGACTCTTTTTTTTCCTCTCACCCTGCACCCAACAAACACACACATTCTCTCTCTCTCTCTCTCTCTCTCTCTCTTTCTCTCACTTTCCGATGTAGACTCTGGCAGGTATGTGATTCTTTCCCTCCCTCATTCTTTGGTAGCATCATTCTCTTTAAGAGGTTGATATTGTTTGGAGCCGCAGTTATTTCTACCAATTTTGCAAGATCCTGGGGTATCTTTCCGCCGGAATATAGAACGATGCATCATCCAGACATTTGAATGGTCCCTGATGCATATTTTGAGAAAATATCCCTGCCATTTTCCAGAATTGATCAGCAATGTGGGGCTTCCCTGGAAGACATGCAGTGTGGTTTCTGCTAGGAAGAATCGCATCAAGTCGTGTCCAATTAGAAGCAATGCACAAACACAATGAAGACAATTTAGGGAGACAATTAACACAGGAGGGAACAATGAGAGACAAAGAAGTTAGTAGTCATCATCCTAGGATCTGCCAAACATAGGGGCTGCTTCACTTGCCCAGGTTAAGTCTGAGGTTCTTTGCATTGCAGTGCAATGGGGCTCTCAGGAGACACAAGACACCAAGACAAATCAACGTATTTTTCCATCTCCAACACTTTGCAAGCTATCTTTATAGATTACCTGAATTCTTCCAACCCTTTGGGAACTCATGTCATCAACCAAAGAGTCTCAGTTCTGCTTACTCTACCTGGATGAGCGTCTTTCATGCCAATCACCCATTCACTCACTTGTCACCACAAATGGTGTTGACCAATTATTGCACGCTATTAAAGGGCACACAAAGATGACTCCAATGCCTCCCCAACACCTCCCCCCCAAATTTTGAAATCCTTACCCTCCAAAGCCCCCACACCAAACCCACATTCATTGACTTGATCCACAGCCACTTTGTAAAACTGAGTAGACCTGCTCCCCAAAGTTTCCAAGGTTGTAAGTCCTAGTTAGAGAACCAGGCTGCCTCATCTTGATGCCACAGAGGGACTGGTGGTTTCAAACCCCCAACTCTGCTTAACCCACAGCACCACTGGGGCCCCCATCACATCCCAGTAGCTGGCAATCTTTGGAGCTGTGGCTTTGCAGAGTCATCCACCTTGTTACCACCTGAACAGCCTGCCCTCCTCCCACTTGTATTTGTGGGTCTTGGTCTTTGTTGCCCACACACCTCTGAAATAATTAGCCTTGGGTTGGACCTTATTAGCATGACAAAGAATGCCTTCTTTCCATCTACAGAATTGCATCCCTGGTAGAGGGTTTAAGATTCTATCACAGGGCTGGATCCATTCCACTTAGCAAAGTGCTTCACTGTTCTGTGCCGTGCCACTGGAGACAGCAGAAGGAAGGACAGATAGATGAGCACATAGATACACACATGACAGGAAACTGCGCCCTGCCCCATGAAGGAGACCATCTGTTGTTTGGCCTGTAAGGTGGTAATAGATACCTAGTCCTAATGATTTCATGTTTACCAGCCAGGTGAACATTCACTAGCAGGGGGAGACAAGCACTTTGAATGCAATCCTACTTGACACGTGAATGGACTTGGCCTGAAGTGTTTGATAAAGAGTGAGCACACAGGCTTATCTTGAGATTGAAAGGACCCAGATGTGTTATTTTCTTAGTATTCTTTTCAACACTCAAGGAAATTCCAGTGTTTCAACCACCTGCCTGAGTAATCCAGTTCAGTAAATTAGATTGTCTCCTTGGGACTGCAGATGGGGTCCAGTCATTGTGTGCTCTTGGCCCCCCCACCTCCTCCTCTTCTTCTCATCCATTTCCACCAACTGGAAAATAGCCCTTAAGTCCCCAAGTAATGGGGTTTAAATAACGCCTCACTGCTTTCTCAGTAACAAAGATTGAGGCTTTGTGTTTCCCTCACAGAAGACTTGAATTTCACCTAGAGTTTTAAAACGTGTTCAACTCTAAAAGGAGGAAGAAAAAAATACAGAAAATCCACCCACACTGCCTAGTGACGGGCTTTGTATGAAGGATTTCTTTCCATTGGGAACACCCGGCATTATTTTTAGCAGGCAACAACATTTTAATATTTTAATGACACACTTCCCACTAGGTTGAGGTTAGAGCTTCCTTGCTGAGTTTCATAATAGGAAAAGTTTCAAGGTGAGTGATTTACACGATTTTTTCTTTGGAAATCGAACTGATGGAGATGGAGTGCATTAGCAAAATGCACCGCCTAGTTAGATGTTGACTTAACATGTTTATAGACTTTCTAATTGTAAATCAGCAAATATGTGTGAGTGGATTTTTTCTTGTATTGTCTTCACAAGCAATGTTCATGTTGTATTGCCTGACCAAAGACCTTAGGGAGTAGATAAAAGTTGCATATCAGAAACCAAATTAATTTTATTTGGGGTATTGTTTCTCACCCCCTAGTCGTAGGGTCTTGATTATATTTTGATTTCAGCATGCTGCAGAAGCATTTGAAGAACTGCTGGAGCAATATGACATCATTCTTGGTTAACTAGAGGGTCACCTCCCAAAAAGAGACACTCGTGTAGGTAGGCTGGCTTAGCAGGTACTGCAGTGGGCTCACACATCAATGGGACAAAACCAGACGGAGCTTCGTTTCATTAACACATAAAGTCTCTGTGAGTCACAGCCAATCCTGCGGCACCAAGGGGCCACAACAATTAGTCTGAACCAGAATAATAAAAATAATATTACCGTGGGCTGGTTTCCTGGTTGGCTGAACTCTCCTTCTCTTCCCTTCTAGTGCGGGAGTTGGCCGGACCGGTTGTTTCATCGTAATAGATGCCATGCTAGAAAGAATAAAGCATGAAAAAACTGTAGATATTTATGGTCATGTAACTTTAATGAGAGCCCAGAGGAATTACATGGTTCAGACAGAAGACCAATACATCTTTATCCATGATGCACTGTTGGAAGCAGTGACTTGTGGAAATACCGAAGTGCCGGCAAGAAACTTGTATGCCTACATTCAGAAGCTGACACAAATAGAAACCGGAGAGAATGTCACAGGAATGGAGCTTGAGTTTAAGGTATGGCATCAGCCCCAACTCCCTTCCTGCAGGGCAAGTCACTCTGGACTAACTATGGCTTCTTTACTGTATCTTTGTGAACAGTAGGGCAAGAATCTCTTGACCAACGTGTTTGACCATCTCGCTTATCCTTCCTTGTTCCTGTTGGTCTTCTTCACTTTCTAGCTGCCCTTTTGGGGCCCCATGCACTCAAATGAAAGTCAAGAGAATGCATTCTCGCACATGATACCTAACAGTTCACCATGCACCGAGGTGTCGTTAGGAAGAAGTGAAAGCAGAATGCTGTTCAAATAGCGTTCAGTTAGAAGTTAACAAAAGCGGTCTGTCAGAAAGGAAATCTTGAGCCCATGGCTTTCAAACTAATGGTTAACATTCTCTTTGTCCCCTTTTTCTTTTCCTCTGTTCAACAGCGTCTAGCCAGCTCCAAAGCTCACACCTCAAGATTCATCAGTGCCAATCTTCCATGTAATAAATTCAAAAACCGCCTTGTTAATATTATGCCATATGAATCCACAAGGGTGTGCCTGCAGCCGATCCGAGGTGTAGAAGGATCCGATTACATCAATGCCAGCTTTATTGATGGATACAGGTAGGTGCTCTGCCTCTGCCGACAACCCAATGCTTTGATATTCACATGTGTCCTGGGTTTATAACCCAAATACATTTCATCTCAATTCAGAGCCATTCGGTCAGCTTTTCATCTCTCCGGCATGCACATGCAGGTGTGTGTGTGTGTGTGTGTGTGTGTGTGTGTGTGTGTGTGTGTTTTGACTTGGGATAAGAGCAGGAAGCTGTGCTCTCAGAAATTTTGATCCAAACATGGACATTACTTTCCAAAGCCATTTGGCAGTGGGAAAAATCTCAGACACTTGTGCGGCATTTTCCATGAATGGAGAAGGTTGCATAAGAGTTATTCATGGAACGTGAAGCCACACAACTAAGTGTTTCTTAAGTGATTTGTATGACACGTGAAATTGAGCTGCCAGCATCTCACTAAAATGTAATGATAAGGCTATGCAGCACAATATGATTGAAGCAATTTCTTGTGCAAAGCCCCACCTCTCCAAAAAATGTTGTAAATGCTATGACTTGATCAACAATCGAAGGGGGATTGACTTGCAATTGGATGAGTGCTATATGAAAAATATATATTTGTATGAGTGTGTTGAAGTTGATATCACAAGTATGAGCCTTTGCATGGTCTCTGTGTGTCTTTACTCACTGTCTGCCTCCTCTGTATCCTAGACAACAGAAAGCCTACATTGCAACCCAGGGACCCTTGGCTGAGACCACAGAGGACTTCTGGCGGATGCTGTGGGAACACAACTCCACCATTGTTGTCATGCTCACCAAGCTGCGTGAGATGGGCAGAGTAAGTGTGCGGCCCCTTTGCCGTGTGTTTGCTCGTAAGGATTCCACCCCATGGAGCTGTGGAGGCTACACTGTAAAAGCAACTCCCAGGGTCCTATTTCTGTGTAGTTCAGGATATTGGGAGCATAACCCCAGGCATTGCTCTCTGTGGATTTCTAGTTTTTAAATCCACATAGGTTTGTTTGTTTTATCATTTATTTTGTTTTTAAGGGTGTTGCAATACATATGACACAGCATATGTATGTACATATGGATTGTGATAACAGCTGAAAGAGCCTCCAGTAAAATGATTTTTTTTAAATTAGAATGGTACACCAATTTAAGTTTCTACATGTACAATTCAGTGACCTGCATTCTGTTCTTCGGTGGGCACACCCTTTCTCACCCAGCGTGTTCCAAATTACCCTTCCCCGTAAATGTATAAATTCAATATTCATGCATATAGGCTCAAAGGTAATGCATGTATTCAGTGTCCCCTAATCTTCTTATCTAACTTTTCAAGTTTCTCTTGTCAGAGTGATCTCATGTTTCTGGGTTCTTTAAAAGATCACAGTGGTCAAGGCAGACATTCTTTATTCTTTGTACATTAAGCTACATTACATGTTGGGTGGACAGACTTCAGGGCACATTTTGGGTTTGAGATTTAAAGACTACCACAGGGCATAACTTTGGGGGATTATTTTAGCCTCAGTTGTTCCAGGAAAGTCTGGATTTTATTAATGTTTCCAGTTTGGTTCCACATTTGATGAAGATTTTTTTTCTGTAGACCCTTTGATCAAGACATTGAGTACTAGTTCCTAGACACCATCCATACTGGGCTCTTGACAATAGATGAAGTTGTCCGTGGAGGTGATTACACATTCATCGCATGCTTGGCATGCCATTTAAAATATTTTAAAGCCCAGCTACTTTTTTTTTCATTGAAGCACAATCTTTGAGACACAGCCCCCATTTCACTTACCTTCCAACTTTCAGTGTATCCTTACTCCTTTCACTCTGGTCCATTTGATGAACAAAGGCATCATCCTTTTCTGTGTAAAACAACTTTCATTCGTTCCCAAGGTGAATTCTTCCTCATTCACCTTTCTCATCCACTTGGTTGAAGCATTTGAAAATTGTCTAATATTTCTAAGGATATAATATGATACAGTCAGATTCATTTTTTTTAAAAAGACAATTATTCTGGAAAATATATGGGGAATAAGATAGATGCACCTAAATACTTACCTCTACATTAAATGGTAGTAGCATGTTGCCAACTTTACATAAAGTGTTTGAGCTCTCCATTCTTCACAGAAATGAAATGCAGAAGATAGAATCAAATCAAAACCTGTCTTTCAGCCCCACAGAGAGAACAAGAGGATTCCAGACTAAGACAGTAGCTAGCTCTTCTGATTTGGTGGCTGACGTTCTGTTGGGTTTAGGCAAGACACGGAAACTGCCTGAGCCCCAGTCAGAGCCATTGAATGAGGTTGGACCAGATCAGAGAAGATGTTTCTCTTTATGTTCACCCTTGATTTTTCTCTTTTCTCTCAACCACAGCAGTCTAAGTTTATTGTGACAGTCGCTGCCTGACAAATATGACCAGCCATGTATATAAAGATTGATGTAATTGGATCCCTTATAGGGATAAGGCCACTTACTCTCGAAAAGGGTTCATTTCAGCTGATCTGCATTCATACCTCCCGTGTACTGGCGGAAGTCCCTGGGCTGTGTAAATAGTAAGACACTGAGTTACTAACCACAGGATGGAAGATCCCAGACCACGTCCCCAGAATAGCCTGGCTGGCATCTTATACCCCCCAAACCAGCTGTTGGAAACTCTGTGGGACAAAGCTCTATTCTGCCACATACAAAGTCACCATAAATCGGAATTGACTTTAAGGAAATAAGTTGGCCATGAATGGCAATTGCCATGCTCAATACCATGGGCAAATAGTGAACCAGATGGTTTCCCTGTTCTCAGGGAGCTGGAAGTCTTGGAGAGAAATGAGTCATAGTTAATCGAAATTGGCTACATTTTTGAAATGTTCTTCTTGCAAGAAGGAAATCGGATGGCTATTGACTTTCTGTGGGGTGTAGGCAAGTCAGTGGAACTGCCTCGGCTCTGCTCTCCTCAGCTAGAAGAATCAGTCCGCCGAAGGATGATTCACAGAGCTCACTGACATTTTTTCAAGTTTCACATGAATATTTTCTCCTTTTAGGAAAAATGCCACCAGTACTGGCCAGCAGAACGGTCCGCCAGATACCAGTACTTTGTCGTAGACCCAATGGCCGAGTACAACATGCCCCAGTACATTCTAAGGGAATTCAAGGTCACGGATGCCAGGGTAAGTTTGTGCTGCTTTATGTATACTTAGCCATTTGCTGAAAGGTAGCCCACAATGTACCCTTGGGAGAAACATTTGCCCAAAGACCATACTCCAGCCGAGAAAAGAAGCCATGCCTCCTAGGGCACGCTTCTTTGTCTTCTTTACTTTTTAAACTGAGAGTAACTTTCCCTCTGTCTGGCAAGTGTCCTCCCGAGCCCAGACCTGGCTTCCATTCAAGCTTCACATCTGGCAGCCTCACTTTGGGGATATGCTTGGTGAGTGCGTGTGCTGGGCAGCATTGCCCGATTGGCTGCCTTTGCCTCTGGTTCATCATCTCAGCTCATTCTCTCAGAGCTTTTCTGAGGTCTTCATTCCTTGGGGCTGCAAATACGTTGTTGTTTTGCAGAGCCCTTCGGGTCATGGGGGCCGGAAGGTTAATTCAGTATGATTTTAAAAAGTACCGAGCAAATGGCATTCTCTAGAAGAATCTGACAAGCTGTGCACATTCTAATTTGATTCCTGGCATGGTTTATGCCCCAGTGTGCTAATGTGTCTGTCCACCAGAACTGTGCACCCATGACCCTTGTTGGCTAATTTTCATTCTGCATTTCTTATCTCAATCACGGAGTCTGAGGTTCCACCCTGATGTAAGAGGCTCTGTGCATACACTTTAATATCTTTACCTTTGGCCACTTCCAAACCATCATGATAAACACATCTTGGAGGAGAGCAGGGTCAGTCCAAAGGCGCCTTTGTTTTCCTTTGTGTCACTGTGGGTGGGTCGAGTAAAACTAGAGGGTTGAGCTGTGGACTAGAGCCATGGTTTTTCTAGGAAAGCAGGCTTTCTCAACCCAAACCCAGGTGTGCAGCCTGATTTCCCATCCCCGACATCTGGCCCAGACTAGTGACCTAATGAGAATGTAAAGTTGGTGACCATTCTGCCTGGTGCAGGTGAGAGGCAACTGGCGGGTTCATGGCAGAGCATCTGAAATCCTAACTGTTCTGAAGGTGACTGTCCTCAGGGCACTAGCCCTGTCACAGGGTCTCACTTTGGAGATTGCCAAAGTCAACCTGCCTTGGTGCCCTACCCCATTCATTGTCTAAAAAGAGAAAATGACAGCAATAGGGGGCTTTCCGAGTTTGTGGCTGAGGATAGCCAGGGAAAATTCCACCTGCCAGTAAGGAAAACTCACAAACTGTTGAGAATGACTGACAGCCTGCCTCCACGGGTGTCTGGGACACTTGCTTTATGGCTCTCCCCATAGCCAAAGTGTAGCCTCTGAGTGGAACAGTTAAACTGAAAGGTTGATGGTTCAAACCTACCTAAGAGTACCTAAGAAAACAGAAGATATCTTCTCCAGAAGGTCGAAGCGATGTGGGGCCCCTCCACCCCCTGCATCGCCACCTCCCCATACACGGCATCTTCATGAACTAGAATCAGCTCCACCACAACCAACAGCAACAACATGCCCATGCCAAGTCTCATTACGCCAAAGAAAGATGGAAATAGAGCCTGGCTCCATGCTTTTTCTTTTTTATATATCATTCTTATAGTTGCCAGGCTCCTTGCTCTTGGTGTCCTGGTGTGTTTCTAATATCAACACAGTTTACAAGGCAAGGTGGTGCTCACAAATACCAGAATACAGCCTTTTTAACAGGGGTAACCTTTCCATGGCATCAGGTGGTCTCTCCCCCAAATAGTGACTGGTGACACGCATCAACCCAACTTGGTGTTACAAGCCACAGTGTTCAGAAATGAAATCTACAGGGCTTTGAACAGAGAACAAACAGGCACTGACCAGCTGCTCGCCCCCCTTCGTGTGATCCCAACCCCTTATTCTAAAAATGGGGGGGTGTGGGGAGAGTACAGCATGCTCCCATGGTAACCAGCCATATGGTACTGATGGGACCAACTGGGTCTTTCTGCACTTTTCTGTTTTCCCGCTGATTCAATGTGGTCTTTCTGTGTTACTCCCCTCCACTGGGAAGGCCACTTAGGGCTGGCCCTTGTTCCTGTGGAAACAGGTCAGCTAGTTGATGTGTGACCGTTTTTCTCTAATCTACTCCCTCTTGTCAACACATCTAAGGATGATTGAATTCTGCAGATATCCAGAATCCTGAGCATGCACCCCTGAACAAAAAAAGCCTTAGGATGGGAAGAGGCATCAAAAGAAGCGAGGGGTACACAGACAGAAGCCAGTAGGGCAAGCAGCGCGAACAATGGGACCCAGTCACCCCTCAGCATGTCATTTGGAAACCTCTCTCTTTGATGATTCAATGTTGTTTAAATGATTTGCACTCGGCCACTAATAAAAAAACGGCAGAGTTAGAATGCATCAAATTTTCTTCCATGTTGTTTCTTCAATGTCCAATGTTTTTGGCTTTGGAGCCAATTGAAAATGCTAGGGCTGGTCAGAAGCCCCGTAGAGTCAAACAAAGTAGCATGCTTGCTTTTCAACACTGCAAAGACATCTTGTGAAGGAGATTGACCCAGTACAGTGCGTTCTTTGATCTCTTGACCACTGCTTCTATGAGCATTGATTGTGGATCCAAACAAGACAACATCACTGACTTCAATATTTTCACCATTTATGGTAATGTTACTTATTGGTCCAGTTGTGAGAATTTGGGCTTGTTTTATTTTTGCACTGGTGCCTTCCACTATGCTATTGGCAAAGGCTATCAAAAGTCCCATGGACTGCCAAAAGAACAAACAGATCTGTCTTGGAAGAAGGATAGCCAGAATGCTCCCTAAACACAAGGATGGTGAGATTTCTTCTCACGTACTTTGTGCACATTATCAGGAGAGACCAGCTATGCTTGGGAAAGTGGACAGGCAGTGAAGGGCTTTGTGCTTGGGAAAGTGGTTAGGCTATGTAAAGGAGGAAGACTTTGATGAGTTGGATTGAGACAGTAGCTGCAACTGTGGACTCACACGTAAGAACAATTGTGAGGATTGGCAGTGTTCTGCTCTGTTGGACATAGTATTGCTGCAAATCAGAACTGACTGGACAGCATTTAACAACGACTGCTAATAAATAGGTTGGCCATTCAATGGCACCCACTGACACTGCAGAAGATGGGCGTGGCCACCCATATCTGGAAATATTAGAGCCAAAAAAATTTGCTCTGGAACCTGGACCAGATTGGGGTCACGATATATTGGAATCACCTTCATGGCCATAGGTTGTGTGGTTGTGTGTGTGTTTTGTTTTTTTTCTGATGAGTCTGCAGAAAATCAGTAGGTGCAATTGTGATTTTTGTATCTGTAACCAGATACAAATCTTTTCTGCCTTTTGTTTTCTTTTAAGAAATGCTATGAAAGCTAAGAAGAATAAGAAACAGCCTCACTGACATCCTTTCAAATTCTTATGCACCCATACTTCTCAAGTCAAAGCACTTTTACCTAATCATGTTGAGAGAGAGAGAGAGAGAGAGAGAGAGCCCTCTGGCACCTAGCTTACTTGCTTCCTCTTTTTGATTTGTCTGCATGATAAACCTCATGGAATTCCTAATTCCTGGAGTCATCCAGGAAAAGACCTCTTTCAGAACAGAGCATTTATTCCCTAATGATCTCCTTGGTGACCTTGCAAAGAGCTTTACGTCCTGCTGTATTGCACAGTCACATGGCACCCGCTGTGGACCATACCTTGGCTAGAAATCGTGTGCTTTTGAGATATGCAGGGCATCCAGGTTAACAGCAACTACCCGGTTTGTGTCAGATCCTTTAAACGTCACCATTTGTCATGTAACAGAACTGGAAATCTGCAAGGACAGCAGATACGAAGTTATCGTAACAAAAGCAGATTCCCCAGGCCACATGACATGGCAGGATCTTCCTCTCTGTGTTCTGAAGTCATTTGATCCTGAAATTTAATTGATAAGGTGCACATGTTCCACTTTGGAGGAAATGTGAGCATAGGCAATGGTTTGAAACCTAAGGATTGGGTCACAACGGTAGGCACTAACACAGGATCTCAGTGACTGGTGGTTACATGGGAATCTCGATTTTTGACTGGATGTAGTGAAAAGATATTAATTTGCTCTGAGAGAGAGAGAGAATATTAATGGATCCAATTGTCTTCCAGGTGATTCTGATGTCATGAGATACCCCAGTGTGCCAAAACAGAGCTGTGCTCCATCAGATTTTCAATGGCACATTTTTCAGAAGTACACTAGCAGGTCTTTTCTTTTGAGGGCTCTCTGGGTAGATAAAAAATATCACTTTCTGTTACAATGAGCATGTTAACTCTTTGTACCACCTAGGGAACTCATAGTCAAATGTAGACCAAGGGGGAGGGGGAAAGAGGAGCTTATACCAAGGCTCAAGTGGAAAATATTTGGAAATGAAGATGTCAACATGCATACAAATATTCTTAATACAAATGATGTATTCAATGTTATAAGAGCTGGAAGAACCCCCAATAAAATCATTGAAAAAAAGTATTTGTTTGAAACTCACCTCATGACTCGACTGTGTTCTCCATGACGGCTGAATCCTCCTGACTGGGTATGTGCCATTCCCCTTAAAGGACGGACAGTCCCGGACAGTAAGGCAGTTCCAGTTCACTGACTGGCCAGAGCAAGGAGTGCCAAAGTCTGGAGAAGGATTTATTGACTTCATCGGCCAGGTCCATAAAACAAAGGAGCAGTTTGGCCAAGATGGACCCATCTCTGTCCATTGCAGGTAAGCTAAGAATCAAGAATGAGGAGAATTCCCATTCGGGGCCAATGTCATGATAACTTTGAAAATACACATCCTTGTCTAGTCATCCATATAATCAAAATAGCACTCGTGTGCTATAGCAAACATGCATAAATTAAATTCTATCATCAGAAATATTTAAAGCAAATTCATTTTTCTCCCCCAAATGAAAATAAGCAGAAGATATTTATTCCTAAAGTTATGTCTGTCAATTTGGTTTTTCATGCCAGTTTTATCTTATCATGAGGTGTTAGTACATTCTTGGTGATCCTTTCTTCAGTTAATCATCTCTAACATGCTTTGCTTCCACGGCACGGCACCAATAACTATCTTTTTCTTTTTCCCTCGGCATTTGTCTTCTTGGAAAAACCATAAATAGCTATCAAGCCTTAATGGCAATACTTATTCTTGCCAGTCAATAAGTGATTACAATTGTTACCTCAGTTAAAACTGCAATTTGCCTGAAAATTGTTGCTATATCAGAAAATGAAGCGCCTTCAAGTTAATTATTTCCAATAGTTTTCAAAGCATTTTATAATTCAAGTCATTGAAGTTAATAGAAATAGCAAGTAAATGGTTCAAAAAGGACATTCACCATAAATTCAGTGATTGGGGGAGTTTTTAGACAAAAACTGTCCAACAAAAAGAATTCATCTCCATTTACTGTATAGACTGATATATAAGTTGAGTTTTTGTGCACATTTTAATGCAGTTTTTGTCATAAAACTATGTGCCATGGCTGATATTCAGGTCAGCTTATGCTCAAGTATACATGGTACTTAAAATAATATACTTTAGTATTCTAGCAACCTGGAAGGTTTGTTTTTAATTTTATGATCCCAAATCTTGAGAGCACTTATTAGACACTTTATTTTGCTTCAAAAAACAATTCTAGTTCTAAATGACTTATGAAACAGGGAAAATTTTTGTGTTGGATTTTAAGCTATCTTAGGCCTTGTCCCATTATTTCCATTATGGAACTATGTCACTAGGGAAATCTCTATGGTCATCAATTTTTATCAACTCTTCAAGATTCTTCCTAGCACCTACCCCTTCCCAGGCAGAGTATATCGGGAAATAGACAGACCTTACTTAGATGCATTTGTTTTGTTCTAAGTTAGCCTAGTCCTTTGCTCTACAGAATGAAGGAGTATGCAAGGAATGCAGGATAGAGGCAACTGCTTTGACTACATGGATTCATGTTATGTAGAGAGTCCTCTAAATTTCCCACAGAACTTAAAGGCTAGATACCATGTGCTTAGTATAAGGAAAGGAGTTTTTCTAATTGAATTAAAATTCTTCATTCTAAGCATCAAATATGAATGTTTTCTGGTGTGTGAAACTCTTCAGTGCCATCTGCATCACAAAATGATTTCAATACTTCTTAATGTAGTTATTGTGTGTTGCCTGTAGATTATGTATGTATCTTAGCATTTTGAGGTATCTTCTCCTATCCGGCAGAATCTACGTTTAAAATGTTTACTTTATTAAATTATTTTGATGACTTCCAGGCATTCAGAAGTACCAAAAGGCAAGTGCCTGATTTTTCATGGAAAGTACTTAGTAAGGAGCCAGCAAATGCTATACTTCTTGGACATTTGATCAATCAAGTCCAAGTAAGATAAACTCTGAAGTCCCTAGACCATGCAATACAAAGATCATAAATCACAACCTTTCTGGATTAAGCGAGGCTTTCGAGGTTGAAAGAGACCTTCAAGGTCATCTATTCCATCTTTACAGAGAACCCCCTCTGCTGCTGGATCATTTTTAGAAACAGCCTGTGGATTTGAAAGCTTCACTTACCACTTCAGGTTTGACTCCATAGAAATCTCATTTTATAAGGGGATGCCACACTATTTCTAAATGCCTATGAGCTACATTTCCAAGTAGATGAATCCATCCATTTTGTACAGCCAGTGCCCAAGCGTTACACTTGCCATTTAATTAGGTCCAAAAGTGTAGGGATTGCTCACGTGATTCTCTGTTTTCCTCATTACCTCAACCTCCAGATGCTTTCTGACTTCTTAAAAGCACAAGAACTATGAATTAATTTCCTGCTCTTTCTGCTGTGAAGGTTCTGGAATTATCTTAAGACAATAAAGGAAGCAACAAGAGAGATTCTTGCTAATGTGGTGAAAAGAATCCTGATGTTTTACCTCCCAAGCATCTAAAAATAGTAGATAAGCTCTGTGACTCTTAACCTTCTTTTTTAAATGCTAGGGACCCCTTTGAGAAGCTGTTGGAATTTCCATTGTCTTTGGAGAAAATACTTTAGAAAAATCCAAACATATACTTTTAGGAACCTGATGTACCATGGAAGCCAGGAGGCATGTGCCCTCCTCCATGGGAAGATGGCCAGCACTGCCAGCATCTCATCCAATCACATTGTCTCTGGTATTTTGACAGTGCGGGTGTTGGAAGAACTGGAGTGTTCATCACATTAAGCATTGTTTTGGAAAGAATGAGATATGAAGGCGTTGTAGATATCTTCCAGACCGTCAAAATGTTAAGAACACAACGACCAGCCATGGTACAGACCGAGGTGAGAAAAAATCGCCCTGAGTCTGTGGGTGGTACATCCCAAGAGCCAGAAAACAGGAGTTTCTAGTCAAGACCTGTTTGGAAACCAGGGCTCTCAGGACCAGAAGCCAAACTACTTTGCCGAAAACTCCAAGTTGCTTCACCCTTTTGAAGCTTGCTTTCCCTCCTTTCAATAGCATGGCTGTATCAATGTCTCAGGAGTACTGGAGACATTACCTGAGCTGAGTGATTGGGTGGAACCATGTTACAGTTTGACCTATACAAGTTCACCAAAGTGTTTAAAGCCCTCTGCCTAACGCCATTGAACCTCAGCTCATTTCTTTACTCCCTTTCTGTGTGCCTCAGTGTTAACTTTCAACCATTGTATGTTCTATTTAACATGACATCAACAATTTTACATATTTGAATCCTGGATAAGCTCTAGAGAATTCTGTCACCCCTTTTAATTCTCCAGCATCGATGTGAAATTCTGATTTTTCTTAGAATACTGTGAGTTCAGGAGTTAGCCCATCTGGTCCACTGGCCATTCCATTCAAAAGCTAGCATTAGGGAGAGGAGGCAGTATGTATGTTCCTCCAAAGGTTGCCAGAGTACACCATGCAGGTGTGTGTCCAGTTCATGTCCCACCATTTCTTTGAGACTCTGAGTTCAACATAATACAGGCATTTGCCTGGCAATACCCAAAACATTATGTGAGCCTGGCAAACCGAATGGGGGATAGGAGGTGACAGAGGGAAATTGGACATTTAAAAAGTCTTAACACTTAGCCAAGCAATGTACTGTGACAAGATAAGAAAGTAAACTCTATTTATTTTGCATTACCATTTTTATTGTAGAAAAATGCACATTTAAGCAAAATAGAAACTATCGACTTTCAGCCCCACTGGCTACTGAAAATAAATTTCCTTTATGGGGAAATTCTGCTTTTCCTGATCCCCACTCTCCTCTGTAAATTGTAATTTTTTTCTGTCCAATACTGCGCTGGCTGCTTATGCTAGTGACAGAATCCTTCCATATCTTTAGAATAGAAGGAAAAAAGAAGATTCATGCCATTTTGATTTCATTTGTGGGCATTTCTCAAATAGACAGCTAGCAATCACACTCTATCAGACCTCCAAAAATGGTCAGAGCATTGTTGATGGGGGCAGGCAATCTTGTTTTAATATCACTTTTCAGGGATTGGAAAATGTGCGATCCAGTCCTTGCTGATCCCCTCATCAACTGCCTTCTCTTGTCTCCCGCAGGATCAGTATCAGTTCTGCTACCGGGCCGCGCTCGAGTACCTGGGCAGCTTTGATCACTATGCAACGTAGAAATCCCCGACCCATTCTGGATGTGAACTGCAGGCCCTTCTATATCCACGGAGTCTCTTCTGAGCCATAATGGGGCACTGGAGAAGTCCTTCTTCACTTCTAGCTAACAAACCACATAGTGGGACAATTGTACACAAAACCAACCAACAAAAACAACAATTCCAGGTGGACCAAGAATCCCCAGTTTCATAATCTAACCTGAAAACAATAAATCTAACCCGAAAACAATAAGGAGAATCCTGACTGCTGAGGCATCTGAGGGGTTTGATGGACAGATACCTCAAGGATTCAAAAATCAAGGGAAGAAGAAATCGCAGCACAGAACCGCCACCTTGTTCCTGGTTGTTGGATGGCTGCATGAAGGTCCCAGAGTGCGGCAGTTCAGGGCAAGATGTTTGCTGGAATGGCTTCTCACAAGAGAACAGACCCTGCTTCAACATCACCCCTTCCCACCATACTGCTCATAACATTTGGGGGGGTGGGGGCGGCAAGGGGGGTGTTAAAAAAAAGTCCTTGATTTAGTTTTTTAGTATTGTAAAGATACTGCTGACCTGTGCTTCATTTGTAACTGTGTAAACTTTTTTTTTTAAAACAAAATGTATCATTCGATAAAGTGAATTGAAGCAAGAGGTTACATAACTCTTCTTTTATTTTTAATTTCCAAATTGTATGGTTATTTTTTAGAAATTTTAAGCTGTAGAACCGTTTCCTGTAATCTCTCACTGTAGAAATATCCAATAATTTGACCACTTGCGCATGTTTTGTGTGCAAGTACTCTGAATCTACAGTATCTGTCTTGTCTGAGATTTGCCCCCCCCCCCCCACTTCTGTTTGGTTTGGCTAGTCAGAACGCACCAATCTCTTCAAAGAGTCAAAGAGAATCATCTTTTCCTTTGGTTTGTTTTTGGAATCAACAGGGAGGCGCAAAGTATAAAGTTGCTGCTAATATATATACATAGATATCCATCTCTGATCAGGATGTGTATGTATATATGGACCGCGTGGTACATGTCTCCATGCAGAGATAGATACAGCGCTCATTTTGTCTTGTCCATGGTTTTAATTTTTTTTAAGATAGAAAAGCAATTGTCCACATTTCTTTCAATTGATCATTAATTTGATGACATATTGATATTTCTTAATATCACCAAACTTTGCTTTTTTTCAAAAAAAAAAAGGGAAATGAATGCACATCAGTGATGATCAAACCTTACCCCCTAATTGTCTACCCAGTCTCCACCTGCCCCGTCAAGTTCACAAGTCATATTTTGTTAGCCAGGCTTCCAACAAATTTCAATATTTGTAACACTCTAGTGCAATAACCAAGTATCCAGAGGTGTGCATGTGGGAGAGGGCAGTGTTTATCCCTTCAGGAGAGAGAATGTTGTAATCTATCAGCTACCAAGTTGTTGTTTGTTTTGTTGTTTTGTTTTTAGAGTGTACTCAACCGTATATTGTCTGTAGTATGTGCTATGAAATTCACATTTATGATATGTAACAGGGGCAAAGCCAAATCATGTTACTCTGTTCAGCCAGAAACGTTGTTACGGCGTGCAGCATCCCTGGGAGAGGCTGTATCACTTTGCTTTTGTTTGGGTTTCAGTTTTGCATTTAGAGTGCCTTATAATTGATGCCTAATTTTAAGAGCATTTCTCTTCCTTTTTTTTTTCAAATTCTCAGTTTATTGTTTTCATTAGTTGTTCCTATCTGTTACTCTTCCCAATTAAAGCATTATTCTGTTTACCACATGTACAAAAACTCTTTGAATAATATGCATTCCTGCTTTTCAACCAAGTTGGGGGATGTTGGTGATTGTACCAGCCCAAAGCACTTGGATAATCAGGGCCTTTCTTTCTTTCATCGCTGTCAACATCAGGACAAGCCACTTGTTTTAGTCCTTAGCCTATCCAAATTGACTCTGAGGCACTGAGTCGCTGCACCAAGCCTCTTTTAATAGCAGACATCATTCTCAATGTTGGCACATTGTTGATATTCCATGAGGGTTTTTCTAAAAGGGGAACTAAACAAATCTACTATCGAGAAATATCTCTCTGTCTGGTTCCCCTAAATTTGCCAACATAATTTCTCGAGGAACCATAGGTGATGGCATGAGTATTCCATTTCTTATCCGAGTTAATGGCTAAACAACCCTTCCAGTATCCAAGGAACTCTGAAAGGATTTGGGTCCAGGTAGACTACTTTAGTTTAATTTTAATTACATTAATGTTCTGCATGGAAGGACGTTTGTTTTCCCCATTTCCCCCAGTGCTAGCAGAATGAAATCCAAGAGACCAAACACTTGCAAGCATTGTATTTGAGCACTTTTGTAAAAAAAAAAAAAAAAAGGAAAAAGAAAAAAAGAATATATATAATACTTTAAAATAAAATTATCTAGAAGGCTACCTCAGAACGAGACTCTCTAACCTACATCAGAACCAGAGAAGAATGTGCATTATGTGGGTGTTATTTCCTTTCAGTTTGTAAATTTTGGAGACTTATCCAAGTGCCAGAGTACTCAGCGCTGTCATTTTCTTTTAGCCAAACCAAGTGTGTGTGTGTTGGGGGTGGGGAGGTTGTCCCCTCATGCAGACACACCATGGTGGACTAAGAGCCTGGTGGAGTGTTGCACACCTCAACGGTTAGCCAATGAGCCATCTCTCTCCCTCTGAAACAAGACGACGATACAAAAAGCAAAAGAAAAAAAAACCACACACACAACAACCTGCCCATGTGGCCAAGGGAGCATTGAGAATGATCACCAGAAGAACACGAGTGGAATGCAAACGGTAGACAAACAGAACGGAGATGATTCCAGAAGTCCTAAAGTTCAGGAGCTGTTTCTAGAACTCACCCCCTCAGTGTCATTGATGTGCATTCCACTCTCTTGTGCTTTTCTGTCCGACCCTTCTCGTTTTGATTTCCCCAGTAGCCATCTTTTCTCTCCCATGATCACCGATGTCTCACGTTTCTGATTATTTTCATCATCCTAACCAGTACGGTGCTATTATTTACCTATGTACGTGTAGTTATGTATAATTTTGTAATTAGTTACAATGGTAAAAAAATTCAAAATATATAAAAAGTGATTTGTACAGAACTTTATTTTAGCTCTTTTTTAAAAATGATTTGCATGGTTAGCCAATGGCAAGGACAGCCAGGGGAGGGAAGGGCCTCTAGGGAATTTTGCACTTTCTAAACCTTTGTACTATGCACTGCCCCATTGATTCTCCACCCACTACTGTTATTACTTGAACCCATCTGTAAGAAACTGCTTCAGAAAGTCATCTGTGTGTCTGTAAATAACACAGCATCAAAACAGAAAGGGGAAAAAGTCTGCAGTCCTGTGCAGATTCTTTTTTCCTTTCCTGTTTATTTGATTTGGTTTGTTTTGGTTTGGCTTTAGGTTGGCATTCTCCACCCTGCCCCCCTTTTCTTTTTCAGTACCCCCTTTTCCGTTTCCAGTGTTGAGTTTCTTTGGGTTTATGGGTGCCCTGATACTCCAGCAGAGGTCAGACGGCGACAGATCCATCCTATCCATCCGTTACGTGGCTTTGCCATCGAGCTTGGAGTGTCTTTACAAAGATAATAACAGTTGTGTTCTTTGCTCTCGTTTTGGATGCATAGACTGAAAAAAAATTAAAAACTAACTTGTAAAATGGCTTGTTAAAAAATACAATTACCTCTAATTAGTAGTACGCGTACATGTTTTACAGAATGAAAGGCGTGCTTTTTATTTTCCTACTTCGTTACATTGGTGGCGAGAGAAGTCTGTATGAAAACCAGTTCTTTGCTGACACAAGTTCCATTTGTTACAAATGAATTCTAATAAAAATGTCAGTGTTATGCAGCCCTGGCCTTGGCTTTTGTCTCATCCAAGACTCCAAAGTGGGGCAGAAGAGGGCATGGTCTCTCTTATCCAGCGATCTAGTCTGTCCCCTTTGCTCTGAGCAAATACATGGACTGAGAGCTGCTTGCCCGGGCCTGCAGTAAGGAAGACCTCTATCCCTGTTGCACAGATAAGCAAGCTGAGACTCAGAGAAATAATTTGCCCAAGTGAGCACAAGGAGAGATTGACTTCATGCAGATTTCAGGGCACAGATTTCCGTTAATTCCATAAAATGTGACTACTAGGTCTATTGAAATACCTGAAGTATGTAAATATTATTATGAAATTCTAATTATCAAAATTTGTCTGCTAGAGAAAAAGCCATACTTTGGAGAGAGTTTAAGTCTTAAGTTTGAATGGAAAAAGCTGAAAGAGAAGGAATGAACGAAATCTGATTACATTACATTCACCTCAAGAAACTGGAAAAAAATAACAGTTAATTCACCCCAAAGAAGATAGAATTAGGCAATAAGAGTAAAATAACAAAAATAAGTACATGGTAGAGCTTTCCACCACATTTGATTATTTACAAAGCTCAGGGAAGTGATTTGAGCAAAAGTCCCTAATATCAAACATTTAAAAAGGAGCCTTTTAGTTCTTTTGTTAACTGGTAAAACAAAAGTTTAATATTTGAAAGACAATCTAATTAAAAATGAAGTATTAGGATTGATAAGTGGGATTGAACAGGCAAAAGACATCTAAATTTCTCAAACATGAAAAAATACTCAATTCTACTAGTAGTAATCAGGGAAATGCATATTAAAGCTACAGTGGCATAGCAGTGTATAATCACCAGCCTAGGTAACATTAAAAAGTCTACCAATACGAAGTGTTGATGAAGAAATAGAGAATACCTGTTGGATGAGACAGCTAAAAGCACTTTGATAGATGGTTTAAGATGCTGTTGTTAAGTGGAACACAAGCCAAATCACTGAGTAGTTGGCAATTGATGCTGTCAAATTGGTTGCGCCTCTAGGTCAGCTCATGAGTCACAGGAAAAAATGTTGCCTGATCCTGTGTCATCTTCAGGATCCTTTATATTCTCAAGTTCATTGTGCAGCTATTGTGTACCTGGAGTATCTTCCTAGCTAGTTGATGCATCCTCCAGTTCTGTGTTGAACAATAGAGGGGGTGTGTGTGTGCTTCAGAATGTGGATTAAAAAAAATCCCATTATCTTCTAATTCCACTGTTCGCTACTAACTTCATGAACACCCCCTCCCCTTTGTCTTCTTTTACTGGTAACATTTTGGAAGTTGATCGCCCACTTTTTTCTTAGTATGTCACGAATCTGGAAACATCACAAAAATGTGCCCACTATGAGTGACTTGCTTGTATTTTAAACAGTTCTACTTTTAGAACTCTTCCATACAGTTTTCTTGGCTGTAATATTTACGGAGGTAATTCACCAGACCTTTCTTTTCCAACGCACTGAAGTGGATTTGAACCACCAACTTTAGCAGTGATCGCAAATCACTTGAGCTACCCAGACTCCTGACAGATGAGTGGTGACCAGTCATGCTAATTGTAGTTATGTAACTAATGGAAATGCACTCATGAGTCAGCAAGAAACAAATCAGACTGTTCACTGCAACGAGGGTCATCCAAAACACTCTCGCAGCAGTTCTCAACCTGTGGGTCTCGACCCATAATTACCTTACTTAATTTGGGCATCGAAGAACCCTTTCACAGGAGTCACCTGATTCATGACAGTAGCAAAATTACAGTTATGAAATATCAGGAAAATAACTTTATGGCTGGGGGGGGTCATCACAACTCAAGGAACTATATTAAAGGGTCACAGCTTTAGGAAGCTTGAGAACCATTGCTCTAAAACAAATGTCCTTCAATGAATAAATTCAGCATCATTATGCACTGAAATATTACACAGCAACAAATGAATCGCAGATTGAACATTGAGCAAGGTGACATATGCAAAAATCCAAAATTCTCCTCTTAATGAAGAGAATGAAGTAAATGATGGTCAGGAGAGCAAAAAGCAACAGCACATTCCTGAAGGTCAGGCAGGCCATGTTCAACTCTTCCACCCAGAGAGGGTCCCATAGGTGCTTGCTGTGTGAGAACTCACTGAGCATTTTTATGTTTTTCTATGTAAAGAAAGTATTCCTAATGACTCCAATGTATACAGAGACCTACAGATTCCCACGCCTGGAGCCCCCTGTCGGGCAGAGCAGAACTGGCCTCCATGGGGTTCCCGCAGCTGGCTTTGAGAAGTTGACGGCTACTTCTTTCTTCCCAAGTCTCTGGGTTGACTCAAACCTCCCACCTTTAGTCGTAGCCGAGGCTTAGCTCTTTGTGCCATGGAGGGCCCCCCTTTATAGACACATGCATATGAGGCATATAAACCAGACTCCCAAATGCAAATGACTGTCTTGCTTGAGGTGGCCGGCATCTGCTCTGCAGCCTCAATGATGTGCACATGGAAAGGGTGACGGATGTGGTGAGGATTCTATCGTGGAGTGGGTCGGCGTGGAAGAAGGTAGTTGTTTTGTGCTGCCGAGTCCATAGCTGTGTGACACGGTACAACTGCTTCCCGGGATCTCCTAGACTGTCATCTCAATGAGAGTCGGTCTCCAGGAATTTTCTCACATGAAGTGGCCAGTGGATTCAAACTGTCAACTTTTTGCTTAACTGGGGAGCACTTACCTGTGGCACCTCCGTGGTCCCTTGAGGAAAATACAGACACATTACCCTTTGGGGCCATTAGCAAGGACATAATCGTGGCTTAGAGGGGAAATGACTGATGCAAAAAATACAGACCCTCACCTGGGACTGATGAGTCACCTGCTTAGAGCAGTGTCTGTCAATGTACAGGACTGAGTCCACTAACGCTAAAAATGCTGTGCAACCTTGTAGACAGTTTGTGTGTTCTAGACTCTGTTTCAGTGAAATTTGATGCCAGACTGTATATCTTGATCTATTTATACCTCTACCTCAACCTCTACAGCTCACTCTCGCTCTCCAAAAAAAAAAAAAAACCCAAGCTCACTGCCATCAGGTCAATGCTGACTCATAGCAAACCCCGGGTTCTTTCCGGCACTGTAACTGTTTATGGGAATGGAAAGCCCAGTCTTTCTCCCGAGGAGCCGCAAGGGGTTTAGAATGACCAACCTTGTGAATCGCAGCCCAATGCGTAACCGCTAGGCCTGCCGGGCTCCCCTCTCTACATCTAGATATATTGCACCCTGCGGTGGTTTGGGCGGTGGTCTGTCTAGTTGTTTGGGGTCTCGCTCCATAATTTCTACAGAAGTGTTCAAGGGGACATTGGATACATTCGTCCCAATGTGTGAGCATCCTCATTCTGTCTGCTGTGGTGGTTCTATTTTCATTCATCTAATTCCCTGGACTGTGCAAAACATTTTAGGTCACCCCCAACATTACTTGGATCTCCTTCGAGCTTTTCTTCTATGGAGAACTGAGAGTAAAACCTAGGACATAAGGACTCCTTCTAAGTTCAACCACTGAAGTTAATAACATTTCAAATTTGGCTTGCTTGTAGGCTAAAGGGATTGAGGTGTGTTTCATGGTACTCAATGGTGTGGCTAATGTATCCAGTAAAATGAAAGCTGTGGGTCATTGGTTTACCCAGGGACACCAAATGGGAAGGTCTGAATGGATCCGTCCTAGGTTTATGTCATTTCTGGCAAGTTGATTGGAAGTGCAAAGCCAGTGGAGAGTGGCCACATCGCATGGTTGGGGGAAAAACCACCAAGACCTTGTAGTCCCAACAGATTTGGATACAAATCCTACTTCCATCCCTTATTCTCTGGATTGGTCCTAATTACCTTACTAATCTTCTCAGCCCAGAGTTTCTCATCTGTGTAATCAGAAAGAAATCTCTTCTTCTTTTCATGGTGGTGACTATCCTTAAATTTGTCTCATTTCCTTAACTATGCATAAGATTTTGGGGGGGATCCAACATTATTCAGGCCTCTTCAGAGGGGGACGGACATAGTGGCTGAAACAATGGGCTCAATGGGTACGGGACCTAGAAGGGTTTCATCCTGTTGTGCATAGGGGTGGCTGGAAGCAACTAGACACAGGAGTGGGAACCAACTAGACAACTCGACCCGACAACAAAATGGGAATGCAGTTTGTTTTCATTCATCTGGGCTTATCTGAAGCATTGGAAATCAATGAAATAGTTTGCATAATTACCTGCTTATTGAGAATGTATGTTCATTGTTGACAAAACTCAACATTTCCACTTGCCCCTCGGGAAGTATGTCTTTAAAGTCACTATTAAAGAAAGAAAAGAAATGTTTAGTTACAAAATGTCTTGGAATAAAATCCTATGCATTGTGTGATTCTCCTTTTTTTTGGCTGTGAGGTGCTTTTTTGTGATCCAGAGAAAATTGCAATTTCTGCAAAGTTGTATGGGAATTGCTCTACTGGTTTCTCCCTCATTAGATGCCAAGTTAATTACTGTGAAATAGACTTGGATGTGCCATGTTAGTGTTTGTATAGTGCTGTGTGTTGCAGTGTTTTATGGCTATTGATTATTGGCCTCACAGTATCCCTGGGTAGTGGACCACCGTGTCCTTCCTGTTGCACTAATTAGAATTCCGTCACAGAAGGATCACATAACCTGCTGAAGGTCATTCACTGCAGAGAGCAATGGAGTTTTCAGGAGCCATAAGAAACAGAGTTTCCTGAATTGAAAAGAGTTACAAATGGAAAATCAGAAGTATGGGACTTAATCTCAAATCTGCCACTCATAGTGCACACTGGGCAAGTCAGATAATCTCTCAGAACTTCATTTGGAACATAATCAGGACTCATCATAATTATTGAGGTGTAGAACCCAGGATTCTAATTGTCTAGAGTCTCAACAAATAGCTTTATCACTGAAAGTGGACATCTCTGTCATAAAGAGAATGAGTCAATAACCCCCTCAAAATTGAGTGGAAGCATCTAGGCAGAACACTTTAGCACAGCAACCCAGCAGAATTGTACTTAACCTTGAAGAGATGTGGTGGAGCTTAGGGGACATGGAATTTAGCACAGAGCTTTGAGGCTCTTCCAACATCATAGATGCCTGACTCGGACAACTGCTGTAACCTCTCAAAACTCTGTTAGCTCCTCTATGAAATAGGAATAGCATTTCCTCAAGTGGCCAAATGAAAGCAAACCCATGCGACAAAGTCATTCTGATTCCTGGCAACCCCCTAAATGAAGGAGGAGAGCAGTGCTCCATAGGCTATTCTTGGTGCAATGTTTTCAGACGCAGGTTGCCAGGTGCCACTGGGTGGATTTGAATTCCTGGAATTTTGGTTGACATTGTTGTTGCTGTTAGGTCTCCTTGAGTTGGTTCAGGCCCATCAGGAATTTCTGCACAACAGAGCAAACACGGTCTGGTTCTGCACGACCCTCACAGTTCTTTTCATGTTGGAGCTCCACTGTTGCAGCCACTGGGGCAAACCTGCTTATTTAGCACCTTTCTTTTTTTTTTCCTCACTGCCCCTCCATTCTACCAAGCATGATGTCCTTCTTTCCTGATAACATGTCCAAAATACACGAGTCTCATCATTTTTGCCTCCCAGGGACATTCTCGCTGTCCGTCTGCCAAGACACATGTGCTTGTTCTTTTGGCAGTGCGTGGTATTTTCAATATTCTTCATCAACACCATATTTCAAGTGTATCAATATTTCTTTGGTCTTTCTTATTCAGTGTTTAACTTTCAGATGCATATGAAGCGACTGAAAATACCATGGCTTAAGTCAGGCACACCATAGTCCTCAAAGTAATATTTGCTTGATAGCTTAATGAAAACAGAATACCTGGGAAAACATTATACAAGGGACCTGTATAATGAGAGATGAGGCGTAAAAGACAGAGGATGGAATCAGGACAAAGTAAATATAGTTGAGCCCATTGTTGTAGCCTCTGGGTAGATATAGCCTCTGGGTAGAGAGAGCAATGGACAGGGTACAGCTAAGATTTTCTGGTGCTGGGTATCCTTTTCTCTGATACCATCCTTAGCTTCTGCCTCGGTAT